>JACDJE010000021.1:3021352-3192413 GCA_016647715.1 Pavo muticus | reverse complement strand
TTTTTTTTTTTTTTTTTTTAATTTTATTCCTTCCTTCCTCCTCCTTCCTTTCATTCGTCTTTGTGGCCCGAGCAGCGCCGGGAAAATTCCGCTTCTTCTGCAAGTTGTGCTCCGCCGGCCGCTGTCCCCGCCCCGGGCCGCCCGCAGCGGCACTCTGCTCCCGGCCCGCGCCGTGCCCCCGTCCTCCCCGCCGCCGTCCCTGCCCTCCTCCGTGCGTAGGTTGAGCGGCCCTGTGTGGGACTCTGCCATTTGGTGTGGTGCTCGTGTGCATGCTCCTTTCTTCGCTCGTCTCCGTGGTGGTGTTTTCCTTTTTCCCTGCTGTTGTTTTTCTTCCCTTTCTCTCTATTATTCGGAGCTCCGCTGTCGGGCGAGCCGCTTCGCGGCCACAGTTCCGTGGGGCCGGGGTGGGACGGCACAGCTGGGCTCGGGGTGGGTTTGGGCCGGCCAGGTGCGTGAGGCTCTTCCTTCAACTTCTTCTTAAGTGTCAAAAAATGAGGCCGGGAGAAGATGAGCTTCAATATGGAGAGGTTTCCAAGTTCCTAATTCTTGGGGGTGGAGGAAAGAGTGCCATTGGAGAGTGGCTTTTGTTTTCGATTGGTGAACAAATGTCATCGCATTTCGGTCACGTGCTGTAATATTCTTTGTTCAGCTATCAAAGTATGGTATCTGCTACACCTGTTCCCACTTTTTAATTGTGTGTAACGGTGACTGCCCGCAGACCTGCAGAGAGGCGTGCATCCCTCCCCGCTCCCCTCCTGCCCTCTGTATGCTGTCTGGGCCTGAGTGCCAGCTCTGCTATCAACTTTTCTTTGCAGTAGGGGGACTGTGTGGACAGGCCCCTGGCACAGCATCTGCGTACCGGGGGGCTGCACGGGATGCCAGATAGGGACAGGCACCCACCTGAGCCCGTGGTGTTATGTTTGCTAGACCTGCTGCTGCCTGCTGTCAGGGCAGGGGGCGGACACCCGTGTGCACCGCTGGAGGTAACTGAGGCTTGTCATCCTTAGCTGTGCATCCTCAGATGTCAGAAATAAGGGCAGGAGCTGTCTGTTTACTTTTTGTTTCTCTCTCGTGGCTGTGCTTGCCTGTAACAAGGAGGACACCTGAGTAGTCTCGCTTCTGTCATTGGGTTCCTCTGTGCCTGTCTGGTGAGGCTGGGTGTGCTATGGAGCAGGGAGTGCCAGGTTTTGATGGGAAGAGGCTTGTTTGGAGCTTAATTGGTGAAGGTAGTAGCATTCTTCTGAAAGCCTTGGAAAACTAGGATGCTGGTGCCTTCTACCCAGTTAACATGTAACACTGAAACTTCTGTGTTAAGTTTGTTGATGGCTGTGCATATAGCTCTATAGTTTGTATCCAGTCATTGACACTAAGTTGGTAGTAAGACCTGGCTCTTAAACAATCAAAAAGTGCTTAGAACCACCCCTGTTAGTTGGAGAAGTTAGTTACCACGCATTAGTAGAACGATCGCAGGGCTTGGGGATTCTGTTTGCATCTGGCATGTTGCATGACAGTTCAATGGAACTGCTTCTTGGAGGGTTTTTTTTTTAATGACTGTTTTTAATAAGGAATTCTGTCACTCAGTAAATGAACCTTTAAATCTGTGCTTAGGGGAAAAAAAAATAAATGGCGCTTCTACATGTTTTTAAACCTTTCAGCCTAACCGTGGTAGAGAGATATTAGATTGTTGTCTGGTAGTTCTTATCATCCAGAAGTTTGGGCTGGCATAGAGTGAGCATTAAGCGATGCCTGGATTCCGTGCTGTGCTGTGATGTGTATGGGATGTCCCTCGGAGGCCTGGAGAGCTGCTTGCCCAGCAGCAGGAAGGTGCTCGCTCAGCACCTGCTGCCCGTGCTGCCCACCCTGCCCCTGGTGTCTGGCTGTGCTGAGCCAGGCAGCTTGGAACTGGGGTCGGGTTGGGGAGGGGGCTCGGCAGTGCCCGTGGGCTGTAATTCAGAGTGCCACATCAAGGAATACATATTTTTTTTCTTTGGGATTATGTTGCTATTATTCTTCTGAAGATTTCGATCTGAAAGCTTTTAATCTCTGCTCTTTTTGTTGCATCGTGGTCTGGATTTGTTGTGAGGTGGGAGGAGGCATCGGAGGGGGAGGGTTGTTTTCTTCCTTTAGGGAATGAAAATAGAAAACTTCCCTTCAGAGAACTTAAATAGAGAAAAAGAAGGGAGCTGTGAATTTTCTGCAGTTCAAAGAAAAATACGGATGTGTTTTCCAGCTCCAACAGTAAGATCTCTGCCTTTGGTTTAGGTTTTGTGAAGCACTCTTCACCCGAGGCCGCTCGGCTTCAGCTGCGCTTCAACTCATTGGGCCTAAAGAGTTCTTGCTGCAACTTGGCTCTGTTTTTAGAGATGAGCTTTTGCGTGTGCGCCTGTTCAACTTTGCTGGAGAAATTCTAATTAAAAAAAATCCTCCGACTGGATCTGTGCAGCTGATAAGAAATTTTAAGCTTTTTTTTCCCTCTCCTGGGAAAATAAGAAGTATTTTAGTAGCGCTTCAGGAACTGGGAGTGCGGCTGGAACACCGCAATAGTGAGTGCGGCTATGGCTGAGGCTGTTGGTGCAGTTTGTTTATAATGGTCATAATTGCATATGAACGCGGCGTAGCTTCTCGGTTCCTTAGCACTTTGTACAGGCAGGGTGAAGCTTAAGCAGTGAAGTGGACCGATCCTATCGGGAGTTGTTTATAAGGGAGATTTCTCTTTCAGCTCCACACCGTCTGTACGGACCTTGAAGGACTATCTTGTTTCTTACATTAGGGGCGCTGGGCGTGCGGTACAGAAACTCAAGATGAACGTCACGTGAGAAACATATGTTGGTGCCTTAACCTTTTTACTGTTGTTTCGGTTTTGTTTGCTTCTTGGTTTTGTTTAAAATCATCCAGAAAGGCCTTCACGGCCTGGTAGGGCTTTGCTTTTTGAAGGGGCATTGTGGGCGATGCGAGCTGTTCCACAGCCTGGCCTTTCGGAGAGGCTCCTCATGCAGAAGGGCAGTGCTAAAAACCTATTATCAAGCTTGTAACAGTATTTCTTTACTGTCTTCTTCACCCTTTATGCTCACAACTGTGCGGTCACATGCGTGGCTGTGTGCTGGAAGTGTAAGGCTCCACAAAGGCCTGGATCCTGCATGTTCGTGAATTGCCCTTGTTCAATTACTCTGTGCCAGAAAGCAGCTCACATCCTGCTTCTGATGTATTTTAACTACACAAAGGTTACCTGGGAGCAAGCTGCGCACTGGGAAGGTGGGGCAGTGCTCAGGCGGTGCGGGGTGCCGCTGGTGAGAGGGGTAAGGGATGCACCCTGCAAGTAGAGGGTGAGCTGAAGGATAGTTTTTATAGGTATCCTACATTAATATTTCATGTTCAGCACAGCACAACGCCGATGTCTGGCTTGTGCTGGTGATAGAGAGATGCGTTATACAGGCAAAAAAAGAAGTTTATTTACAGCTGGGGGGAAACTTTGTGGTTTTTTTCCTTATTACAAATACAGTCTCATTGAAAAAGGGGTGAAAAAATAAAAACCCCACAAAACCTGTGTGTTTCTGAGCTGTAAATAACGCATGGCTCCTGCACCTTCCTTACTCTTAAAATTGGTAAAGTATGTTTTTAAGTCGCTTGACTCTACTTTTATGTTAAAGCCTCACAAAAGTGGAGTGCCAAGTGTGGATAGAGATGGCTGCGAAACGTACAAAGAAGTCAGTTATTTTTAGACATGTATTTAGCAGTGAGGAGAGGCGCGCTTGTGTAACAATCAGGCTTTATAGTTGCACTCACCTGTTTTCAAAATAATCTTTAAATCTGTAGAAAGCTCAGAAGGATCCGTTCCTTTGGACTGGGCCGGGTGCTGTGCCTGCTCCCTAACAAAGCCGCAACTTTGCCGCCGACCCTTTTGTTTTAACACTTTGATCGTCCCAGGCTTTTGAGGGGAAAAGAATGCGCTCCTTGGTATAGGTTTCTCTGCAGAATTTATTTTGTATTGTGCTGTTTACATCACTTTAATATCTCCGTAGGAATTATCAAGTACCCTGTGCCTTAAAAGCTCTGTGCCGAGGTGGTTTGACCTATTGAACGCTCCTTCTTACCTGAGGTTTCTTGTTCGTTGTCGCTGCAAACGCTCGCGCTTTGATTACAGATTGTGTGCTCAGAGCATCCTGCAAAAAAAAAAAAAAAAGAAAAAAAAACCCCAAAAACCCCACCAGAAAGCAAACATCCCCCAGCCTGACGCTTGTTGTTAGCGGTGGAATGCATTTCTATGTGGTACATAAGGAGTGAGGCTCTGCTTAGCGTGAGCTGTCTCGTAGGCCGTGTTCACGCCGCTTCTATTTTAATGTCTGATGCCTTAAAACGCGCGTCTTCCGGCTGCTGCCCTTCCCTGACAGCACCGTGCTCCTAGGACAAAAGGCAGTGTTAGCAAGTTCGCTCGCTGCAGAGATTGTGCTGGGTGCCTCTTAAAATGATGGGCTGTACCGTTGCGTGTGTAATTAGAAATACGTTTTGAAAACACAGCCGGTGCGTTTTTTTGAATGGGAGCACGGAGATGTGGAGGGGAGCGCACTCGAGGGCAGGTTGGGGCCTCTGAGGTGGCCTGAGCCCGGCTGGCCTTGTGCCTGCAGGAGGGGGACTTGCACCTAGCAGAGGGCTGTGGTCGGGCTGCTGGCTGTGTCTGTGCCTGCATGACGCTCGCTGTCAGTGCTAGGGAATGTCCCTTCCTTCCCGTGCTCCCCTCCGAGCCTGCCGTCCCACCGCAGGTAACTGTGTGTGTCCCAGAGGCTGCAGATAGTTAATGGGAGAGATCCAGTGGTATCCGAGTGAAGATTTAAATTGTTTTAGCAAAACTTCTGAGTAATCGCAATAATTATTTTCTGTTAAGCTGACTGATAGTAACTATGGCAACAGCTGTCTTTGGCCTATGGACAGTATCACTGTATTGACAAAACCCTCAGATGCTTCTGAGGCCTTTTGCCTATGGGGGCGACGTGCTAGGACGTCCGTCAGGTGACGGGGATGCCGCCTTCCCCTCGCTGCAGCACAAGGCCCTCTGCCTGTTTCCCTGGGTGCTGTGCTCCTGCTCGCTAGCTGAGAGCGCTGCACGGAACGCTCTTCCACGAAGGCTGGTGAAATGTGCTGATCCTTAGAGGTGGAATTGCATGGGCATGTTCCTGTTTTTTAACAATAAGAAAAATCCCGAGCTCGAGAGGAGAAGGAGGAAGAAAACAACAAGGAAGACTTGTTCATTTTGATCACTGGTTGTTTCCTTCCTCACTAAAACCTTCTTAGAGCAGACTGGTAGGGGGAGCTGCCCTTCCCTTTGCTGAAGTACAGCGTATTCTTCTCTGAGGCCTACGCTGAGATGCAGCTATTTAGCGTTCAGCTAAGCTCGGCTGCTTCTTGGAAGAGACGTGAGCTTCTGCTTCAGCATGGCTCAGAAATGGAGGAAGAGAGCATCTCTTTCCAGCTGACTAAATTCTGGACAGGGAGAATGTGCCCCTCACCAAACGTACTTTTCCTATTGGTATTCAGAAGAGCACTCTGAAAACAGACTTTAGGGTTAAAAACATAGCAGTCCTGGAAAAAATGTAACATCTCTACGTGCAGTGAGATTAAAAAGCTGTAGTCTGTTCTGCATCCTTGAAAGTAGCTAAACTGCTGATTTCTCAATTGTCGGATAGCTGACATGTATTTATACTGAAGTCTTTGTCTCCTTAACAGCTCCAGCCTGTGAGCAGTAGCTGCTGGCCCTGCTTACCTGCTGGGTCCCCATCCTCGTGCAGTGCATGCGTTCTGGCCCGCAGAGGCGTGCAATATGGCCTACAGCTGGGCTCTCTGCTGAGCACCGCTCGTGCAAACTACAGGCCCCAGTGTGCCGTGCTCCGGTGTTATCTGCAGGCTTGCCTGGGTAGTGCTGCACTGATGCATCCTGGGACTTGTAGTTTGCACATGCAGGAGCTTGAGGCTTAAGGTGACAGGTGAAATATGCTATAAATCCTAGAAACTGAATCGTCGCTGCCGTGAGCAATCCCTATCAGTACAGCTGGCTGCTACTGCTGTGCAGCAGCACATACATTCATCCATGAGTCAGCTTCTAGTCAAGTGGTGTCTTTAGGGAAGAGAAAGTGATGAAGTCAGTCCTCCAGCTGCACGTGTGTTTTTATACAAAGAGTATATAAGTAGTTGCATGAATCTCTTGTCTCGTCTGTGATTGCAAGTACAGTGTTTGATCTTCTGGAAATTTTGCATCTTTCAAGGTAATGTTGTAGATGGAAATGTGGCAGGAGGAGGCTCCCCTCAGTGCTGCTGGTGCCTTGTTCCTCCCGAAGTGCTGCCCGGTGCTTACAGTGGATTCTGCCACGGGGAGAGGGCATGTGAGCAGCTCTTTGCCTGCCGAGACCTGACTTCACTGTGCGGCTGCTTCAGCTGAAACCATGAGGGCACAGGGAGGCGTGCTGCTTCCCTGCCGTGGTGGTTAGTGACATCACTGCTGTCACCACGGACACACGGAATCCCCGGTTCCTGTGTTGGCAGGTGAGGCCAGAAGCACGTTGCGGCCAGTGCTCGTCTCACTGCGCTTCAGCTCTGACCATTGAGCTTGGATTCGCGTGGAGCTTGCATTGAAGAAAGCAAAGCGTTTCTGGAAAGGAGATAGAGGAATAGGAACTTTCAGAAAGGTGGTCTGTTTGTTTTTTGTTGTTTTGTATCCGTAAGAATTACTTGTTCTCACACTGACTTATGTTGAGTGGGACTTGCTGCAGTTAATGTGGACGTTAATATGATTTCAATTGGTAGGCCTGTAGCAAGTTTAGTATTTAGGCACTGGAATGGGCTGCCCAGGGAGGTGGTGGAGTCACCGACCCTGGAGGTGTTCAAGGAACATTTGGACGTTGTGTTGAGGGACATGGTTTAGTGAGAACTATTGGTGATAGGTGGATGGTTGGACTGGGTGATCTTGTAGGTCTTTTCCAACCTTGGTGATTCTGTGATAGTCTTGTGTGCCAAGTCTTGGATACTGCAATTGTCTTAATTTTTAAGTAAACGAGTGCTTAGCTTTAACTCTTCATCCCAGTTTATTAGGTCAGTTTATTAGTTCTGAAGTTTGTGGGAAGTAATAACTGAAAAAGACCTATCATTAAGTGCCAGGCAATACCAAATGAGCCTTTTGGATGCTTTTGAAGAGTTTAATTAGAGCTCCAGTCCTGTAAGAAGTTCACGTGTGTGTTACTTTAAGCTGTGCATAAGTCTGAATGTCTAAAATCAGTAGCAGTACGATCAGGACCTCCAAACATCTACAATTGAAAAGTAGCTTCTGTGCATCCACCATAACTAGCTTATATCTAGGTCTCCGTGGCAAAATTCTTCTCTATGACGCTCATGAAATTCCACTCAATGTGAATTTAGAGTGTATATTTCCTTCGTAGTCGTGTGAAAAAAGAAAGTTGACAAAAAAAGCTGTTTTCTCCTTCACCTGTACAGATTTTAAATGTGACAGATATTTAGGTACTGATAGCTTCTTCGAGGCTGGGGATGTATTTTGTCAGCACTGATGGGTTGTATGGGCTGTACTTTGCTGAAACCTCTGTTTAAAACAGATAGAACTAAGTGAAATCCATACCTAAAACCTTGCGTGTGCTGTGACGGTTAATAGTGTTTGCTAATGGCGGTGTAGTTCTCTTTAAGGATTCACAGCCCATGGAGAGCAAGCTCCTGGCAGGTCAGCAGTTACCTAAATAGTTACTATTGGTGTATTGACATAATTAGAATGTTGTTATTGTTGCACTGCAAAATCCCTTCACCACACAACTTGGAACCACACAACGGGTAGAAGAAGAAACAGATAAATCCCTATGTAGTGGAACGGTGATGTATCTTGTCCTTCAAGGACGTAGTACCCTCTGTGCTGAGCCTGTGTCAGTGCCCCTTGTAACGCTGCTGTATCAGGGTATTCGAGATAAGGAATGTGGGTAATAGGGATGTACAAAAGGATTTGGTGCATAGCTGTACAGAGCAACTCCCCTGTAAGTATCTCTTATCTCATAAGAGCAAACGTGCCCTGATCTGGGAGGAAATTCAGGCCCCGCTGAAGTCGATGGGAAGTCTGCTTTTGGATCAGGAGTGCCACGGGTGACTTCATTTCCTCCCCGCTCCAAAGGTGGCTTTAAAGGGCTGCAGCACCTAACAGGGTTTGAAGAATCTGGCTTCTGTTTCTGATGTTGCTGCTGGCCCTTGGATCTCACACCAGTTACTTTGCGTGCCTGTGTCGTTGCTGTTCCTTTAAAAAAGTGGCTAATGTGGAGCTCCTGTAAAGCTTTGTAAGAACGTGGAATGTATTTATTCAGAGCTTTTGCTTAATGTGCTAACACAACAGAATTTTACACGAAAGCCAGAAATCAGTCCTTGACACGTCCAAGGATTTCTCTCTCTCTTCTTTTTTGCCAGTATGACAAAAACTGCTCCAGTTGAGGTGATTAGTCTAAAATTTGCATAACCTAATGTGCGATGGATTTTAAAAATGATAATTAAAACCAAACAACAACAAAAGACACTCACAAAAAACCCCCACGCCTCTAAGAAACCTTTTACATAGCTTTGTAGAAGGACTACGATGTCCTGTGCTAACGATGAAACTTTTGCTAGTTTGGATCAGGGCTTAGCTTGCAGTAATTGTCTCTGATAAACTCTTTATCATGTAAATCTTGTTGTGTGTGCAGTACGAATTTGCTGTGTTAAGGATGCTCTTGTCAGTGACTCTGAGTGGAAAGGATGTGGCAACCCGAGCTTCCTGTGCTACCCTTTCAGATTCTGTTCTGGTCAGGAATACACTGGGAAGGACTAGAACAGTTTTTGCTGTTTCTGGGCACGAGATAGCTCTCCTTGAACCAGCTGCAATTCTTTTCCCTCTCCCAAAGGTGAATCCCATCATACCTCTTATTCTGCATTATCAGAAAATCCTGCTGAAATGGCCGGATTTATCACCATGAGACTTATTTCAGAATCAGTCTGTTTCCATTGCCTGCCTGCTTTGATATGTTTCAACAGCTTTGCTTTTCCTTTGAACTTTGGGCTTTAAGTACACGTGGAGATCTCCCTCTTCTCATAATTATTGTGAATTCTTAACACTGGATGGCAATTTCTTCTAGACTTCGAGGTTGCGATGTACTTGCAATGTTTTCTCCCAGCTTTCTTCTTGCAGCAATGATACTTGGCTGCCTGGCTGTTGGTGCAGAGCTCTAATAGGTCGTGCTGTGTTTAACTGAATCACGTGTCTGTTCCTGTGATGATGAGCTGCAAATTTTGCAGCCAGTCAAAATGCGATGCTGTTGGTCTGTTGCATCTAAATGCATGCTCTGGGCTGGTCCCTGACTGGATGAGCGGTATCCCCTCGGCTGTGGGGCTGATTAGTTCAGTGCAGATCTGTGCCTGCGCTAATTAATGCAAGCAACACGAGTTGTTGTTTGGGATTGCTGCTGTCATTGCTACAGAACTGCACGAGTGGGAAGATTGATCTTAGATTTGCTCCTTCCTGGTGTAAGATAAGCATGTCTGATTCCTCAGAACTTCGGACCTCCTTTCTGTTTTCTCTTTTCTAACTTAATCTGCCTTTTTTGCCTCTTGGTTTTGTCCCAGACCATTGGTTTTCTGTATGCTGAGTAAATTTTTGATATAATGGATGATTACAGCGTTGTTCCTGTAAGCTGACTTGCTCAAAAGCATTCAAAAACTTTTACTAAGGAAGTTGACAGGTATCTGTTAAATCCCTGCTTTGTGTGTGTGGAAAGTGTTACATATGAGGCAAGTCTTTATTTTCTCTCAAGTCTGTCAGACTCCTGTGACTTCCTCAGGAATTCTTGCATAATATGGGAAAGGTGATAAAATACTATCCATGCATTTTTCCCTACATTTTTGCTGCTTTGCACGTGAGATGTGTTTTAAGCTATGAAACCTCCCTTGTGTTGTTTGATTTTTTTCTGTGTTGCTTTTGATGCTGTAATCTTTGGTAGTCCAGACTCATATGGTCTTCTTGGGGATCAGAGGTTACGTTAGAAGGGGCTTGACGTCATGCAGTAAGCTTTCACATATGTTTCTGGTCCTCATATGGCTTCCACACTCCCCCCCCCCACATCGTGTAATGACCAGAGTCTAAATAGAAACTGAGGTTCTGAGGGCTTTTTTTTCCCCGTGGGATTAAACGAACAAAAATCCTTAGAACAGCAGGAAGAGGACTATGTGAGGATGAGGTAATGAAAGGAGCACATAAGAATTCTTGTGTGTGTGGAGACAAATGTGTTTAAACATCTCTTCTAGCGCAGCAATAGGACCATTTAAAAATCTGGGCATTAAATGTTATAGAAAAGAATTAGTTCAAAGAAGTTGCAGTAAGAATGGTCACCGCACTGACAGCACGGTAGTTCTGTGATCATGAACATTGCAAGTGTCAGTCTTGGCATCACAGAGTTGTAGGCTCTTGGTGCTGCCGTGGTACATGCAGCATTAGTTCAGTACCCTGTGCTGTTCGGCCTTATCTGGCTGCCTGCCCTCTTGCCATGTGGCTGCTGTCTCCCATCACCTAGGACAGCATTGCAGTGGGGCTTTCATGTCTGTGGAACCAGAGGGTGCCAGGAGAGTGAGTTGAGGTTGTAGTGATGTTGATGTGAAGGGATCTGAAAGAGGGGTGTCCCTCAGCAGGATGTTACTGCCTTCTGCTTTGGGTGAAGCCCTGCGGGGATGGGTCCTGGCTCCATGGGAGCAAAAATCACATGAGGGAGAAGAGGGCTGATTGACTACTTCAGAATGCTGATCCTTTAGCTGAGAAGGTGGAATCATGCCATGTTCTGTGAAACACTTTCATTCTCCATCAGCATTGGGATTTATCTATAAAAAATGGATATAACTGCATTATAGCATTCCTACTCCAAGGAAACAATCAGTTAAAAATCTGTGGCAGTCAGTGTGATTAACAGTAAAGCCATATCTTGGACGCTGTTTTTCATGTAGCAGAAGTCTACTTTCACTCTATGGGAGTCTTGTACTCAGCTTTTCTTGCATTAAACATTAATTTTGTACTTATGTGATTCCGTGTTAGACTGGCAGGGATTCTGTGCTATGTTTACATGATCTAGTGTGTAAATCTTTTTACTTATATTGAATAATCATGGTTTTGAGAAGAAAAGAACTTCTATTAAGTGTATGGTGACTTGAATCCTTCCTTTCAGATTAGTGACTACCATCAGTACTCCCACACTGAGTGTGACTACCCCAGCTACAAATACCATTCTCCAAATGCTACAGTTCCCATTTGTGAGCTTATGAGGAGAGGAAAGAAACAGAAGGCTTCTAAAAGGTGAGAATGGAGAACGTAAAAGGGAAAGGGGAGGAAAGATTTGAGGTTGATACCTGTGCCTGTATATGTACAGGAAGCAGCAAGAGTGTCAGCTGACTGGACTGTAGGGGAAGGAAGATGAGAGCACATCAGTGTAATAATTTTGGAGTGCTTCCTGTTGACTTGTTAATGCTGCATGGAATTTGGCCCGGGCAATCCGCTGTTGTGAATCAGCACAGTTTATTCACTGGAGTATAGGTGTGCCTGTTGTTATTTGAGAATCTGCTTCACTTGAAAGATAACAGGTCAGCCTGGTGAATATTACCATTGCTGCGTTTCAGATTAGAAATTGAGGCAGAAATAAGTTCACTTATAAAAAGTTCACTTATTCTACTTTGCTATCAGTTTGGTGAAGGCTTTAACCCAGAAGCAGAGGCCTTCTCTCTTGCGTTTAATTCAGGAAGCTGCCCGCTTCCTTCAAGTCCTGACTGTTGCTGCAATATAAACAGAAACAAGCTTAAAAGCAATTTACTGACCACGTATGGGTGGTGTACAAATAAGCAGTGCTTGCCCCAGAGGAAGTGAGACACTCGTAAAACAGATCATTCAAAATATGGAAGGTACTTTTTGTTTTTGAAGTTTGGGATATATTCTCTTATTGGATTATCTTGGATTGAAGGAAAAGTAGGTGTTGAATAAGAATTGGAGACCTTATGGTGCATAGGGGAGATTATGATTAATAGATGAGAATTTGAAATCCTATGGGAGTGTGGAGTTGCATAGATAAGGCCCGCTGCCCAGAAAGAGACCAGAGTTAAGTTCTGCGGGGCTTGAAAAATTATCAAAAGGTGGTGGTGGTTGTTGCCCTTGGATTTTTATTTATTTACTTATTGGTCTCCCTTTCTGGCTATAGTAGAATTAGTACAAAAAAATTGCAAGTTATCATGTGAGTATGGTTATGTTTCTACAGATACTGTTACATATTCTTAATGCGCCCGGAGGGTCAGAGTTAAGGTTAGTACTTAGATTTACTGAACTGAAACATCTCCAGAATGCACTTTGTCTATGATCAGTGTGTGAATGCTTCCAATATCCCCGGTGCATAATAATATCGCTATGTTTCTGTATCACGCTCTGTGAGTCTGGGACAAAGGACTTAACATAGTCAGTTGCATGAAGCAGTTCAACGCGCAGCAAAAATAACCAGTTTCATCAGCGTTGAAGTCTTAGCCACTTGTTAAAGCTATTCTGTACGCAGCTGATGTGAGCAGAATTCTCCAGCTGTCCCATGCGAGCGCTGCTCAGAGTCAGGTATCTTGCTCCGTGAAGCTGGACAGCCCCCTTTGCCAAGTGGAGAATCAGCAGCATCGGCAGCGCTCGGGTTTCAGCATTTATCCCAACTGCTGGGTCCGGCATTGCTTCCGCTGACTCTTCTGATGCTGCTCAGAGAAATTATATTCCAATGCAAACATGAGAGATCCAGCTCCCTTTTTGTTATATACCTCAGCGTCTAGTGTAAGACAGCTCGCCGGAAGGTGTGAGTCTGGTGTTTCAAACTTGATGGAATTGATTCAGTGACTACCCATAGCGTTAGGCTCTGGTGTGGTGTTGAGTAATAATCATTCAAGTGTGTGTCTCTTACTCTGAAGCATCTCCAGGTATGACCCTAAATTTCATATAAACCATATTGCTTGTGGTATCTGCCAGCATCTTATGGTATTTCTAGAGCACAGGAACTCTGACGTGTGCTCTTCTAATGTTTTGTTAGTCGTTTGTATTTTGAGGCACTGGTTCTGCATAAGCCTTGGGTTGACGTTCAGCAGTAAACTGTTTTAGTAGTCTCTTACTGAAGTGTTTTTATGTTGTGACATCTCAACTCTGTAACTGTGGAGACAGTTTCAAGGCCAAATACAAGGCAACTTGAGTAACTGCCGTGTCTCATTCATTACTGTACAGTGTGAATTCTGTAAGTATGTAAAGTACAAAAACAAAGTAAATGCTTTGTTTTTGCTGATCTCTTGAGTTGTAGATTGAAACTTCTCGGAGTATCTTCTTGTGTTAACAGTTTAGTGACTGGCACGCTGCTTCAGTTAATTTATGTGCAGTTAATCCCATTGACATCAGCGCTGCTTAATGAAATAATGTTTCTAAAATAATCTTCAGTGATACTGCCTTGACATTAAAGGCCTGAGATCTGAAGGGTTTGTGTTAGCTGGTGCTGCATTTTTACGGAGAGAAAGCTTTGAATTCTTGTTCTCAGTGTTGCCAAAGAAAGCAGCCTGCTTTGTGCGCGTGCCTCAGAGAAACGTGAAGTAGAACGACATGAGAACAGTGTAACGGTGGAAAGGTCAGTTTGCATCATGGCTAGGACCAATTGCTTGGAATGGCAGCACGTGGGCGTACATCTGGAGACATCTGTACAGTTGTCCACTTCTTCCTTCGTCTCCAAACAGCCTCATGAGGGAAGGGAAGATGCCTTAAAATCATCACCTGTATTTTGGAGTGGATCAGAATCGACCGGATATTCCTAAATAGTAGTTGAAGTAGTATCACCTGACCTGGAACTTAGGAGAAGAGCTAGAGGATAAGTGTTTGTTTTTATTATTCAGGACATTTGGGAGTTTGCTTGATACTACTGGGAGCTCTTACACCTTTCTTGGTGCTCACTGAGGGATGGGACAATTCAGAAGAAAAGTTACTCATCCAGGTTCTGCATCTGGAAGACAGATCGTGCATCTGTGACAGGCTTTACTGATGGGTTGGAGAAGAGAGATTTTCGTCCCATGAATTATCAGCAAAAGCACTGAAACGTGAATAAATTCAGTACAAACACACACTATGATTAAATCCCCCTTCGGTTCTCTAGGGGATGCCAGAAATTCGACCTGAAATGTTCAGCCTATGACAATGCAAAGTACAAGAACATCTAGTAAATCTGAGATTCCCAACTCCAAATAAGAGAGGCAATTTCTTTGAGTTGTTGGTTTGTAGTGCTGCTTGTTGCCTGTGTAGTTGGCGCAAATGATCTTTGGGATGACAAGGGCATTATTTTGCTGGTTCCTCCCTCGCAGCAGGACCAGCTCCAGTGCCGTTACTGGCTGAGGTAACAACCCTCGCTCCCTGAAGAAAACAAACAAAAAGCAAAACCAAATGGAAACAAACAAAAAATACCCCAACTTGTGGTCCCATTAGCAGAAGGTTATTTCAATAAAATGGTGCTACCCACTATGTAAGACAAAAACGCAAAGTGGAGCAGCTATTACTGTATCTTTTTGTATGACCTAAAGAAATCTTTCATGTAAACTGGATCACCATCAGCTTTCTCACTGGTGTAGCTGAGCAGTAATTTTATTGAGGCATTGTTTGTGTCTTTGTGAAACTGATCACAAAGCTTCTGTTTTTTTTTATGCTTTTTTTTTTTTTTTACGTGATACTTGCTTGTTTCGGGTAAAGATGATAAGCTTATTGGGCACATCCATCTTCATCTTGCTGCCTGCAGCAATACTCAGAGGTGGCATATATGGGACACTTGCTTTGTTTTCCAGACCTTTAGTAATTTTGGCTCTAGAAAATGGAAGTTCTGTGGCAAGATTTGCAGACCGAGACCTGCTTGTTTATCCTACACTGCTCTCAGCTTGGCTGTCTTCTAAAGCTCATCTGTCGGAGGAGGAGGAGGCTGACAGCGATGAGAAGGCAGACATTCCCCCAGTTGTTCAGGCAGTGCTTTCTAGCAGAATTTGCGGTACTTTCTAACAGAAATCTGTTCAGTATTTGTCCTGGGCCTCAGCTTGGGGTGATGCGTTTCCTTTAGCTAGAATTCCGTATTAAAAAAGAGAGCATCCAGTCCTGCTCCAGTGTCAGGCAGGACTGATGACTTCGGCAACTTTCGTTTTCTTGGAGAGGAGTCAGGCATTCATCTACATATTCCCTTGGAATCCATTGGTTCAGGAGATCTTCGGTCAGCTGGGAAGAGGCCAAATCGCTGCCAGCCTTAAATGGGTCCTGGCAATTTTTCCAGCAACCGTCCACGGTTTGTTTAGCGCTGCGTTCTGGCTTTCTGGGTCTTCCTTCGTTAAGGGACTAACTGCCTGAATCTCCTTGGGCTGACATCCTGGTTGGTGAGGGATTTCTAGGAGATTTATCAGTAAAATGGACTGCGTAATAAAAAATAATAATATATATATATATATTCAGGGATGTGGCTTTTTTATGTCTTTTACTGATGCATTATATCACGCGCTAGGCATAAAACAGTTTGGTTTCTGCTTCAGAGGTTGCAATTTCTGTTTTTAATGTTACGTGCTTGAATTATAGCCTGGTTTATTTACCAAAAGAACCAACCTCCAAAGCAACCCAAGACACACTGGTACGGCTGCTCAATGTGATGATATGTAAGAACTAACACGCTGCAGAGGACCAAATGTCCATCTCGTCCAGCATCTCGCCTTTATCAGCGGGCAGCAGCAGCAGCTGACTGAACAGCGTAGGAAACGGGGGAAGGCTGTCAGCTGCTGAAATATTAACAGAGTAAATTTGTGACAGACACTTGTTCAGCCACTGCCTGAGATGGAAACTGTGTTTGGGCTGCTACAGTGAGAACAGCAACTCCAAGCTAATTATAGGTGAACTTGATGGCTTTTTGAACTCATTTATAGTTGTTGCTCCCAGTACTCCACAGCAGCAAGCTCCAGGCAGTTTTACCACGTTTCCTGCGTGTGGGGTTGGTTGACGTGAGCGAGCCAGTCCTACTTGTCAATGTGCTCTCCAGTTGTCGTTCCTCTCCGTGCCATTGTAACGCCGTTTTGAGGTGGAGTGTCCAGAGCTACAGATAGCACGCATCACAGTGAATTGTTCCCTGTTTTGTTCTTAGCTGTTCCTCATAAATGCTGAGATTTTTTTCCTTGACTTTCTGCTGCTGGGAGTTGAACTTTGCTTGCAACAATCTCAAGATCTTTCTCCTGAGTAGCAGTGTGTAGTTTCGGCTCCTTGTGTATTTATAGCTAAGGTTATTTTTTCCCTCTGTTACTTTGTACTTGTCTATGCAGGATAATAGAATGACAAAATAAATTATTTGGTATCATTAGATCCGCTATAACTCTGAAGTTTTTCTTTCATTCTAACTTTGTGCAGTAATGGGAATTCTCATAATGCCCTCACCCTCTGCTTTTGCCAGATTAGTCACAAATATGCTCACAGGCTTAGTGTGATCCTTGCTATGGTACCTTCCCTGCTGTATGACTCTTCAGTGTTCTGTTTTCAGTCTTTTAGTATATTCTTTAGGAGGAGAAGGTACCCTCGTGGATTTTGCTTTAAGGTGATGCGAAGTGTACAGATTGGTTCACCTTTCTCTTTTAGATGCATCGTGGGGTGTACGAACTTTCCACTGTTCCTGATGTATGTATTGCGGTGCCTCTTTTCCTTTGCTTTGAAGCTGGATATCCAGGAGCTTTGTATCATTAAGTCTGCGGCCTGCTATATTCTCCAATGAACACCTAGGAGACAGCATTCTTTAGAGAGGGGATTTCTTTGCACCATAGTTTTAATGGCCGTTGCTTTGTAAGCTTAGTGTTACGACTTGCATCACTTCCTGTAGGTAGCGTCATCCCTGCATCTCTTTTTCAGTTCTTTCCTCTTTTGGCACTTCACTGTCTTGTATTTTTAACTCAGTCTGTCATGTTTTTGTTATGACCAGCTGTAAGTTTAGTTTTTGAATAAGCATCAAGAATCCACTGCCTGTCTCTCCTATTGTTATCTCAGTAGGATTTTTGTAGCTTTATCTGAAACTCTGATTTTTAAAGCCAAAACTTCTCTCTAGCTCAACACTGATCTTGAATAGGGAATGTTATCATTGGTTTTAAAGCGGTTTGGCTGTCAGGTGAATAGCAGGTGTTAAATCTCATAGGTTTTATCCTTGCTTAACTAAAACACCCCAGTTGAATTTGGGGGAGTATTTTTGTATTGAGGAGTCAGATTTTTGTGAAGTGTATGAGCAGACATTTTCAGAGAAGAAATATTGCTGGAAAGTAACACTTCTTTGATTACTGTGTTTCTAAATGTGAATGTGCTTTTCTCCTGCTGCTGTAGGAATCGGCTGGGGATGAAGTAGTTAGGCGGACAGTGTAGTATGTGTGTCCTTTCTTACCATGTCTGAGGAGCAGGAAGAAGGGCTGCGACAGACACTTCTGTCCAGAAGACTGCTAGCCTGGAGGGCAAGATGACTGATGCTTCGTGTATGAACATGCAGATGCGAGATCCACGCTGTAACACTTTCTCCGCTGCAGGAAAATTGCATCCTTCAGCCTTGCTCACAGTCCCACAGCACTGTACACATCTGTAGACATCTAAGTGGTTTATTAGATTATTGTTGGAGGAGTCAACCCCCTCCCAGCTTCTTTCAATTTGTGCATTTAGTAATTTGAATTGCAGTTTTACATTATTATAGTCAGAAGCTCATAGCAGTTTGTGCTGTTATGTGGATGCATACTTGCAATGCTTGGCAAGTTGTGGAAGTTTTTTTTTTTGGTAGGTTAGTATTAATCTGCTGTGGAATTTGAACAGTCTGTAGTGTGCTGTGTGACTGCAGTGGGAAGCTAATAGCTGCAGAAAGTTCAATTCATAAAAATGATCGGTATCTTGCCTGCTTGTGTAAGAACTTGTATTCAAGTTTTGAAGAAGTAGAACTCATGAAGTAGAACTTCATGTTTATGAATGGGAAACCGAAGTGATGTTTTTCTGTTGTTTTTGGAGCACGTGTAATCTAAGCAACTGAAGCTTGCTTGGGTTTCTGCCTCAGCAAACTGTTATTTGTTGTACTAGTGAACTTTATTTAGACACTGCTAGAAACATACGGAACCAGGAATTAATCCTTGTGTTATTGTAAACCAGGTATTATTATTAATAGAGTGTTTTTATTTGGAAGATGAAATGCTGTAAGCATCTCGACAGAGATTGTTTTAATGAACTGGGTTCTGAAACTAGCAACACATGCTACTGCTGAGCCAGAGTCCTTTTGTCTGTTCACTGAAAAAAACATCCTAGTCTCTTTAAGGGGAAGGGGGAAAAAAGTACTTCTTAGCATTCTGCCTTCTTCCAGGGCTGGAGCCTGAAGTGTATATGAGAGGATGACATACAAGCCACTTCCCCCACAGAACCAGTGCCAGATATTTTGTGCTTCTTAATGCAACTAGAGAAAATAGAAAGGGCTGAAATAATTGGAATCCTTAATGTTTCTCCTATAGATGATACGAAAATATGCCATTTAGCACAGGTTAAAACGGCAATAGGGAGTATTACTCACTAGGAGCGACTTCCGAGATGTTAATTGCCTCTTGTTTTAGAGTTCTTAAAATGCCATGTTTGTTTTGGGAACTTAAACACCTCCTGCCTGGTACAAGGATGTATATTTTCTTGCAACAGAAGGGACAGAAAAAAGGGTGCGGAGAGTGATGTCTTCGTGCTTGCCTTCCTTCTAGGGCAGGTGTTTCTTGGAAGAGGAGGGACAAAGCAGACCTTGTAATGCAGTTCAGGTATATTGTACAGGATAGAGGGAGGAAAGAGCTGCTTGGATTTTGAGGTCAGATGACAAACTTCCAAAGGGGAAGGAAGAATAGGTTTTCCCAAGGTGTGTACATAAACTTGTTCTCGCTTTTCTATCTTTTCTTTGTGTTGCATGTTGTTTAATTATGAGCTCTTTAGGAGGACCGATACAAATGTTCTATGCATTAAATATGTCAGGGTTTCTGTTGCACTGAGCGAGTAAATCACTGTTCAAATAATTATACATTAAGCAAAAAAGTTGCGTGTCTGGACTGCCTGGGAAATCTTTGGGTTTTTGTTACTTGGTTTTTTTTTTTTTTTTATTGCTGTGGGTTGTTCCCTGGAAGGAACAAGCTGGCGTATGGTTGTGTGTTGGTTTTTTGGTCTGCTTTGTTTTGTTTATTTTTGGGGGGGAAGAAAAAGTGTAGTGAAACCCTTTTTGTTTAAATCTCCAGTATTCAGATGAAATGTGTATTTCTGTATTTACCTCCAAGTCTTGGCGTTCTGCAACTGTGTTGAGAGTTTTTCATTGTTGTATGCCAGTGTCTTTCTGACCTCCAGGATGTTACCTGTTGAAGCTGAATTGTAAGGCTTGATCTGTACCTTGGCTTATGCTGTTGTGTTTCCTCAGTAGCTCTGTGTGAGTCTCGTGAGACTGTTGAATCTGGTGCTTTACCCAAAACGTCATTCGGGGTAAAGATATTAGGAAAATGGTTTTTTAATGTCAGTCTTTCCTGGATGAGAAAGTTCACACAACGCAGAGACAAAACTCCCCCCACCCAAACCTGGGCTTTGCCAAGCTAAAGATAGATAAGGAATCCTAGGAGAGGAAAAATGATGAATTAGGGGAAGTAAAAGGCTTAAAGTAGTTGTCAGAATGGGATTAACCTGACAGAGAAATTGAGTTCTCTGTAAGAGAACACTTGAGGTACTCGGGCCACCACTTAATTGCACTTTTCATTTAATAGCTTTGTAGGAAAATAAACAGGAGGTTGAGGAATTGGTGTTGGAGGAGAGAGAAATCTGTGGATATTAAACCAGCACTGAGCCTGTGTTGCGCGTCTTTAGAGGATGGGGAAATGTTAGTGCTGGGAGGTGGGCAGGAATGGAGCTGGCAGAGGGGATTTCTCCCCACAGAGGTGTGCTGCAGGAGCGGCAAGGCAGCCTGGCAGGCGGTCCTGGTGCGCTCAGGGATCAAACAGCAGCAGCCATCAGCGGCTCACAAGCTGTGGGAAGCAGCTGTGGTAAAGAGCAAGAGTGAGGGCCAAGCCTCACACAGTAAACAGCTAATTCCCTCTTTTTATTTATTTATTTCCACTATGGGCAATATGGTTCAAGGAATCGGAACAGAAGCGCTGATGCTGGAATGGCCTGAGAGGGAAGCAGGGTGAAGGGGCGGCCTGGGGCCTGCAGGCAGCGGTGCGGGCCCAGTGGCCGTAGGCCCGGTGACAGCTGTGTTGGAGGCCGCGGGAAGGCAGTACTTGTTCTCTGCCTGTGCTGTGCTGGGAGCACATACAGCCTGTGTGCTGAGCCCGAGCAGCAGCTCCGAGAATGCGGTAACGGCCCTTCTCACTCACGCTATTATTTTGGGATGGAGGGGGAGAGAAAGGAGCTTTCCATATTCCCTTCAGCCTAGAGCCGGAAATAAGCATGTTTTGCCTGGTTCTGTTTACTGTCTTTTTATTTAGGCTTACAAGACGTGCTGCTCTTTGTTTTCTGAAAGGTAGTGTCTTTAAGTGCTCTGTAATAATTTCTCAGTACTCAAAACCAGAAACTTATGAAAAGCTTAATACTGTTTATTTGCTTTCTTTAATATGTACACAGAACATATCTCATTTGTTGTGGGAGGGTCTTAAGCTAGTTTTTTCCTTAGTGAGTCTCTGTGCTCAAGACATCAGGAATATCAGCGTGGTAACATGTTATAATGAAAGAATGGCTGCTGAAATAAAACGAGCCCAAATTAAAAAGCACATCAAAATGAAATGCAGAATGAGAGTGGTTTTTAGTAAATATTTGCAGGCTGTGCTTAGAACAGGTGTTGTATTTATTCAAGAATAGGGAAAATAGAACTTTCTGATAACAGCAGGGGGTCCTCGCTGCCTTTCATAGGGCTCAGAGCGCCCAGCAGAAGTCTGAGGCTTTTAGTGGAGAACTGTGTGAAAGTGAATTTGTGATATTCCTTCCAGAAAAAAAAAATCTCTTCTAGAAGGTGAGAAGCATTACCTTTTTCATCTTGGTCTGTCTTCAGACTTTGAGAACAGGGAACAAACAGTTCCCTGTTAACAGTCCCCTCAAACAGTTAGATATTTTTGTCATGTGAACATCTGTTCGCTAACAAATCATTTTCATATTGTCTTGTGATAATTATTCCGATGCCTGTGACATACTAGATCCAGAGTGATCTGTGGCTTAAGGTAAGAATCCATGTACAGCTTCTTAGTTTGAGCTGTCTCGCTTCCTGTTAAAACACAAGTTCTGCAAAAGAGAAAAAGAGCTTCTATATTCTTTTAAGTACTACTGTGGCATTAAATATAGAACGCGCGAATATACATTAGGAGCAAAACTTCAAGTTTATGCAGCTGTTCTATACGTACATGAAATTGTTTCAGTATATGCATTAAAAACAAGCTAACAGTTAAATTGAAGAGGTCAACTTCTCTTAAGAACTGTGGCAGACAGGATGCCTGGACATATACTCGTTCCAGCATATTGATTTGAAAGTTGACCCACAGCAAAAAATTTACAGGTTGCACGCAAATATATCTAAAATGATTTGTTTCCTCAATGACCCTTTTACACTATCTGTTAGCAGAAAATAAACAACGAAAGACTTGTTGTCTTCAGTGCTCTAGTGGTGATAGTGATGATGGCTCAATGAGATAGCAAGATTCAGGTACCTCTTTTCTGAGTCATTCTGTAGATCCTCTGGGCTCAAAGTGAAAAGAACAGGTTTATGTCACTGGATCATCAAAAATGAACTTGCCAGCCGTACTTGTGACAAGGTGGAGAAAGTGAAAGATGACTTCTGATTGCAGCAGTTTAAAACAAAAGCAAAAGCAACAAGGTGCGGTTTCTTACTTGTACACAGGATAGGACTTGCGACTGCTGAAGAGGAAGGAAGAAAGTGGTCTCATTTCTGCCCTTCACCCAGTGCTTCAGCTTGTGCTGGTGCTCTCCATACCTGTCGGGGACTCGTTTTGCTTCCTGCAGTGTGACACCCTCCCTGCCCCCAGAAAGGAGGGACTTTGCAGCTGGAGCAGTGTGAGGGGGGGAGAGCCAGGCAGATAGGTCAGTTGCGTGGGGGAGTGTGCCGGCTGCAGGGTAAGTAAAATGAAAGTGGAGAAACTGAAGGACAGCCCATAAACTCTAAGTAGGACTGGGATTTACTTAGGCTAACAGTACATCAAGAGGTTTAATCTTTCTTCATGCATGCTTGAAGAATCAGTCTGTTAGCAGGCTTCAGGGGCACACTGAGAGGAGCTTTACTGAAAGTACGGTATCTGATTTTGAAACCGTTCTATAAATATGGAAGTATAAGAGATTATCTGTTGCTGTGAGGTACCCTGCCATATAATCACTAATCGCAATGCATCTGAATTTTGACTGTTTGCTTCTTATAACTTATGTGCCTAGCTTCTGCCTGATATTTGTGGTAGGGTAACATCAGTAAAAGCTTGTGTAGCTAATCTCCATCAATCTGCTGCTGAGAGTCTCCCTGTTGCTCCTTGTGATTCTCACCCTGTGATGCTTTAAACTCCAAATCCTTGTGATAGCAGAGCTCGTCTCTTTCTTACCCTGTAAATTTGTGCTAAACTTCTTTGTTGAGCACGTTTTCCCATTTCAGTTTGCTGTTCCTTAATTTTAAAATGCCATGTATAATTGCCTGTTTCCTGTCGCACGCAAGTTGCCGTTTATCAAAATATGTTTAGTACTGATTTATTCCCATAACTGATATCCCCCTTAAGTAGTTTTCACTATACTTTGTAACCATGGAAATGGTGTACAGGCGATATTTATAAGGTAGAAGAAAAACAGGGTGTCTAATGGGACCCCTGCTGTTCTGAAATCTCTTCGACGGCAACAAAAAAAAAAGTCCAGGCTCTTGGGATTCCGTATAAATGTAATAAGTCTTCTGAAAAGCAGTGATTTTTTTCTATAAAATATGTATTCACTTTAAACAAATTAATTCACATGTTCCTATTGGATGGTCCTTTAAAAATTCATGTTCTTTTATCTCTGTTCTCTAAGTTTTGTAATCTTGAAACTTTGCTCTTCATCAGAATGCCAGCCCTAAGAAAACTTTAATTGATTTGTAGTAACTGTGCTGACACTGAAACTGAAAGTTAGCTGTTGCTTGCTGGTGCTGCTGGTTAATGCTTGTTTTATGTCTTAGCACTTTCACTGCTGCTTCCCTAAACGCTGTGCTGCTCCCTGAACTGCTGTGTAGCGTGAGGGGGGGAGGAGGGCAGAGGAAGGATTATTCCTTCTTCTTGACTTTTTGCTTTTTTTTCCCTCCAGTTCTATTCCTCATCATTATTATTCTGCTCTAACTTTTTTCACTTGTTTGGCATTTCCCCCTGGTGGCAGATGGAGCTAACAGCACTGTGTGCCGTGGAAATGGCAGGCCGGAGTCCTTGAACGGCCCTTTTTCATGGTTGAGCTGCTAGCTGTTTTTCTGATTTTTTTTTTTTGTTTGTTTGTTTGTTTGTTTGATTCCATTTTTTTCCCTGATGACCCCCAGGAGACCAACAGGACTCAAGGAGCAGCTCGCCCAGGTGGGGGCTGCACACACCCCCAGCTGCCCCCTGAGAAGTGCTCAGCGCTGCCAGCGGTAGCCGAGATGCTGCCGGGTTTGTTTCCTGCCCGCAGCCCTGCAAGCGCTCCCCGGATCAGCTCCCGTTGTACTCTGGACCTCTCCCAAAACTCTTCTGCCTCACTAATGTGTAATTCCCGCAAGCCAGTTCTCTCCAAGATAAAGTGGGTTGCTAGAAAAGGAAAAAGGCTGGCACTCGGTATGAAATTTTTCCGTCATGTTTCAGTGAATAAAACAGGAAGTTGCAGATCCCTCTGTTCTTAATGGAATTGGAGAGAAAAATACTACAGTAAGAACTGGAGCAGAGTTTTCTTAATTTTTCTCCTTGCCGTGTCTTCAGTTGTTAAAGCAATTACTTGGATTTCCTTTGTGTTTAACTGGTATCAAACGCCATTCTTCCGAGAGAATAGTCTTCTCTCCTCTTTGCAATTCCTTCACCCATATCCTTTTCCCAAGTAGCCCTCAGTCACGGGACTATAAAGGGAAGGCAGAAACCTCTCCACCAGGGGAATGAGAAATTTATGAAACACCTTGGGAAAATCAGATGATTGTGAACTTATTTTTCAGGACGTGTTATCTAAAAAACCAGTCAAACAAGATGACTCTGAATAGGGCCCTCTTGAATTGTTTTTAAACATTGAAACAAAACTGTGGGCTGTGCAGATAAGAAAACAGATCCTTCTGTTTTGGATTTACCTTCCATACACCTGACGGGGGGAAAAGATGGATACTTTGTAAATGTTTTGAAAGTTTAAAAAAAAAAAAAAAAAAAAAAAAAAAGATTCAAGTTCTGAGGCTGCAAAAAAAAGTTGGTTATTGTAAGTGTGAAGACAGTTTAATTGATAAACTGTATTTAAAATGAGCAAAAATGCCTGATTCCAGGAACTTTATGGGATGTCGTAGAATGCAGCAGAAATGTCTAGAATCTGACCCCAAACTCGTCCTTAAGAACCTTAGTTTTTGGAAAAATACAATAAAATTCCATAGCTACTGGCTTCATCAATGAAAGCTTTGGTTTTGCACTGCTAATAACCAGAAATTTAGTCTTAATTAGAAGTGGGGCTTCCTTTTGGTGTGCGTATAGATAAACGGCGCCTCCTGAACAGCAAAGAAGTTTACCAGCGTACAAGTTGGGGTAATGCAACTTTACACGAGCAGGAATTCAGCCATGCTGCATTGAAGGTGGTTTTGTGTTAAGCTGAAAGCGGTGATTCACTGAGCAGAGGGAGGCTTCATGTTCTTGGTAGTGTTGCCGTGGGCACAAAAACAAGAACCGTACTCATGATCACTTCTTGAACGTCAGGAAGGGTTATATGGGAAATACATGGGGCCCTTGGTAGCTGTTCAGGAAGAACTTTTGCTATGCTTACCGATAGTCGTAGGTCAGATGGACTTTCTGTAATTCTCTAGTTTAGTTTTATATAGCTTCTTTTTTTTCTTAAAATCGTGGATGCCTTATTTATCCAATGGAAGGATGTACTAATGCAGGAAATTCAATGCTTTTGGTTTTGTTTTGTTTTTCAGATGGCAACATTTTACTTATAAAGGGGAAATGTAGATGCGAGCAAAAAGTGGGAGGCTGTTTTATTTTAAAGGTGGATTAAATGGTTAATCCTCGAATGAATTTATGCTAACTTTGTTCTCTTTCAAGTGGTTTTAGGATATGCATCTCTGGTTTGAGAAATGCACCGAGGGTGTTCGAAGGAGAGGGTGTTGTGTATTTATGTGTGGGTTAAACATTGCAAAGCCACGTAGCTTATGGATCCGCTCCAGTTGATGGTTTTTCTAAACTGTTTTAGAGAAAATGAGTCCATCTATCCCCCAACAAAATAGGCTTCACGGAATCACAGAATGGCCCGGGTTGGAAGGGACCTCGAGGATCATGAATCTCCAACCCCCCTGCCAGGCAGGGCCACCAACCTCCCCATTTAATACTAGACCAGGCTGCCCAGGGCCCCATCCAACCTGGCCTTGAGCACCTCCAGGGACGGGGCACCCACAACCTCTCTGGGCAGCCTGTTCCAGCACCTTACCACTCTCATAGTAAAGAACTTCCCCCTGACATACAATATAAATCTTCCCTCCCTCAACTTAAAACCATTTCCCCTTGTCCTGCTGTTGTCTACCCTTTCAAAGAGTTGACTCTCCTCCTGTTTATAGGCTCCCTTTAGGTACTGAAAGGCTGCAATTAGGTCACCCTGCAGCCGCCTTTTCTCTAGGCTGAACAAACCCAGCTCCCTCAGCCTGTCTTCAAGGCTTTTGGTGTCTTAAACTCCAAGTTGTTCCCGTTCCATAGTATGGACAGAGAGCTCTGATTTAGGGCTGGAGCTTGTGGCCTCTGTGCTGCCTGCATGCCTGGCCTGTGCTGCTGGGGCGGGAGGTGTGGTTTTTGTCATGGAAGTGGCAGCACCTGTGTAACTAATGGGATATCTGAAATGTGAACACTCAGTTAAGTCATTTAAAACAGCTCGCGTACCCCGTCTGTGCTGTGGTTGGCCTGTCTTTTCCTTGAGGCTATAGAAATCCTGTCCTTTTAAGGAATATGAAGTTTCCCTGTTTTTAACTTGAAAATCACTGTGGAGTAATGTTTATGACTTGTTGTCCTAGAATATACTGATAGCATTCTCTCTATATGGGAAGCCTTTCAAATACAGGGGGGAAAAATACAGTTGTTTGGAAGAGTTTGCATCTAAAGACAGAGGAGAGGGTCAGAGAAGATGAAACGTTCTCTGTGCAGTGTAATTTTTTGAGAGGGGTGGGGAAGATTTAAGCTTAATATTATAAAGCAGTGCTCTGAATCGTGAGAGGATGTCAAGATTTCCTTTGCACAGCAACCAGTCCTTTTTCATCAGAGTCCGTCCTGTGCTCTGAACAAGTCAGAGGTCCTGTTGGCAAAGAAAAAAGAAATTACAGGATTAAATATCAGTGTGATATGTAACTTTAATCAGGAACTTTATTTATCCATGGTATAACAGTACCCTGTGCTAGCTTTCAGAGTTAGGAAAGGTACTAACTGGAAAGCGCTAAAAGTATTTGTTCATTTCTCACTTCTTTTTCCCAGGTGAGTCTCTGGTTACAGTAGCATAAGCATTACTGTATAACTTCAGGACCAGTGACTGATGTGACCAAACATTTTAATGTACAGAGGCTTAGCATTTAGGTATTCTTAGATCTACAGGTGCTGTTTACAAAAGCATTTAACCATCATGTGTAGTTTTCTGAAATCCTCAGGGGCTACCAAGCCTTGAACGCAGGAGTTTTGTGTTTTAACTTCTCTCTTTATTCACAGGTTTCAAACAGATTAAAGTTGATCTGCAGAATATGATTGTTTTGGTAATAGCAGAGTATTTTCCCTTACATATGTTGTCTGGAAATGTTGAAAAGGTTAAAAGCCTTTATTTTAATCTTTTTATTACTTCAAGTGTGTGTATATACGCGTATCAAAATTTGTTTGGCTACAAGTGAAGCGTTTTCTGGAAATCATATCAGAGTGTAAAAATCCAGAGCCATCATGTAGGAAAAGGAGCTGAAAAATTGATCCATCTTTTTGTATTAGACTACAAACTCAGAATAATTCAGGTTGGAAGGGATCTTGGAGGTCACCTGGTTCTACCCTGTGGCTCAGAGCAGGGCCAGGCTCGCAGTTACCTCACATTGCTGAGGGTCATATGCAATCAAGCCTTGAAAATCTGGTTGACTTACTTAAAAGTGTGACTTGCTACTTTTTATTAAGATATTTGGACCAGTTGGGTGCAGTTTAATTAAAGTAACAGCTAAAATACCCTCTTCTTTATTAATACGAGTGATTGCGAGCTGTTTAATTTTAATTCTCTAGTGTGTTTTGTAGTGAGAGTTAAGGGACGGCGCAAGCTTGTGTATGTCTCCTTGCTGTGAATGAGAAATAATCTAATTTGCTCAATAGAAGCAGATTCTATCTGGTACCTTTTCCATTAATACTCTTCTGGGTTGGCTTCCAGTAGCTGCAGATAGACTTGTTGAGAACCGAGGCTATACAGATTTAGTTGGTCACAAACTGTTTTCTGGCAAGTTTTTGATTTTGGGTTTTGAATTGTCATGCTCCACTGATTCATTAGGGCTTTGTGAAGCACAGTTGAATTCTACTTTTGAAATAAGCCATTGGACTGACAGGTCCTTCATTTCAAAGCAGTGACTGCTATTAAGAACGTGCAAGCTGCGCTGACGCCTCTGGTATTGCTACTTAGGCTCTCTATTGCCAAGTGGAAGTCTGTTAGCTATGGAAGCTCTGTCCCCTGAGGGCTGGAATCTCTTTGTGCAGTAGCCATCAGCTGTATTGAGTTAGAGCCTTCCTGAGCCGTGTGGCAAACTTAAGGATACATGAATGTATTTATTAAGAGGAAATTAAAGGTTATGCTCAGTGCTTACTATTGCTAGAGGAAGTTGAGCCTTCAAGGTAGATAATGATGCCCTGTAGAGAACATTTGTCTCGACCGTGTTTTCATCTCTACTTGCGATCACTTTTGACTAGACAAAAGTGGCATTATCACTACGCCTGCTGCCTTAAAAATTACTAAACTTTATTATCCGGAGGTTGTTTGTATCAGACAGGCAAATGTGAGAAATCTGGGGGGGTTTCTAATTAATTTGCCCTTTTCTTGTTCTTCCTTTTAAGGGGAAAAAAAAAGTTTAACTGGCATGGATGGTAGAGTTGTTTCAATTTAGGGCTTCTAGGAGTTCAACTACCATGCAGAGAAAGATATATTTATGCTATTGATGACCTAGGATCAAAACCAAAGAAGGTGACATCCCACCTCACATTTGAGAAGCGTGATAGAGATCGAAGCACTTAACAGGTTATTGTAAGGGCTGGTGCATAGGACGCTGTAAAAATATGAAGAGCAATGGAAAGTGTAAGTCTGTTCAAGATGCTTGGAGTTAGCAGGCAGGGATATTTGCTTTTCGTTTCTCTGTCTTCCTGTTTAGGAAAACTCGCCAGTATCAGCATAAGTTTTTATACAGCTCCCATCAGTGTACTGCTTATGAGGAAACCCATTTTTAATTTGCTGTAGAGCTTAGATGTTAAATGAGAAACCCATGCGAACTGAAAACTCAGAATGAAATTATTCAGCAGATACTTTATTCATTAAGCTTATCTTCTCTGCTAAATGAAGCAGAGGTGTCAGGAAAAACCCAGTACTTGCATGAGGGCAGAACTAGAAGGTTTTGTATTTTCAGAGCATGGGCTGTGGCTGTTCCTTTTTGCATGGCTTCAACCTGGCGCTGCGGTGATGTGTGCGGATGGAAACCTTGCTATAAAGGTCTTGCTGACTGTGGAGTCAGAGCTTAAAATAGACTGATATTCTAGTATTTTACTAGAAAATTGGAGTATTTTGGAGGGCTTTTTTAGCATCAGGCAAAGAAATTGAGCAAATGAGGTATCGTTTATTCTTTAGCTATCTTTTTAGGACTCTGACTCAAGTTTTTATGATTCATATGAGGATGATTTAAGTAGTACCCAACCTTTCTGTGCTGCTAAATGCTCTTCCCATTCACAGGCAGCGTATCGGGTAGTGCGTCTTCTTGGCCTCCGCGGTTCATGACCCAGCATGTTAGCTTAAACTGCCATTGATTTTGGTTTACGCTCATGCTCTGGGCTTTGAGCTCTGGTGGCCGTGCTGTCGCACCACCTGGTTTGCCGTATTCACACTGCCTGAGCCTTGAGCAGGAGGTGGGCACGTGCCTAACGTGGGCGACCTTAGCGCAGTGAGCTGTGACAGCTGGCAGGGTTTGTGGCTCGGATCTTCCAGTGAGGGAGAAGAGTTGTTTCCCCCAGGGGAGGCACACAGACCTTGCACAGAACTAGGAAAGCTTGTACCTGTAATCTTTTATATGCCTGATGATAGCGGTCAGTCATATTTTAATCCGTATTAGAACAAGAGGTCTCCTTGGCTTTCCCCACTATGAGAAAGAAATTGTCTTTCCAAGAGTTATTTTATACTTATATTCTGCATCAATAAAAGCAAACAGAAAAACCCCAAAAGACCCTAAATTTTCCAAATCTTTGAATTTTCTTTTTTGGTTTCAAACTATGGTTTACGTGTTGGTCATATCATTTTTTTTTCCCTCTTTTGTAGGAGGGGGTAGAAAGCTGAAAGGAATAACTTCCTCAAAACTGGTAAGTACTTCTTTCCTGAGCTGGGATGGTTTACCTAAGAATAGCTGATACGAAGAGCTGGCATCCGTTCCTGGAAAAGTTTGATGCTTACTGAAACTGAAATCCTATCTATTCTTATATTCAGAAATTAAATCTTAAAAAGTAAATGTTACTGATGGAAGCCTCAGTCCTATAAATAAATTCACTGCAGGGCTGGGATTTGGACCTGAGAGTCTGTAAGTACAATAGACATTTAACTTTAGCTATCCAAAAATGTATTTTTTTCTGTGTAATGTGAAAAATAAATTTAGCTGAAGGGATCGTGAGTGCAGTAAGACTTCTGCTTAAAATCCTAAATCATTTAGCATCCCTCTATGCACAGAGCAGTAATTAATAGCTTTTGTGCGCGTCTTTTATATTTTTACATGCGCATATGCGTATATAAGTCACATAAACTGTGTCTTCATTGTACTTTCCAAAATAGCCATAGTTTAAATGTCTTGATGATATTTTAGGGTTTTGCAGCGGATTGTATTTTTTTTAATTGAGATAATAATAGAGAAGTGCTAATACACTTACGTGACTCAGATTCATTCGGTTTCTGAATGTTTTTGTATAAACATGCAACCTCCAAGCTGCTTTAACTGAGGTGAATTGTGGCACTTTATCTGTATGAAATCGAGGCGATCACATCAGAAATACGGGATTATTTATGACAAATTTGTGCCAGCGAGAAACTGACTGGAGGACTGCTGGCTCCAAAGTTGAAATTAATCCAAGGAGCGTCAAATTTATGTCTTGCCGTCAGTGTTCTTCCTGGCTGCGGCTTGAAAGTGTTTCTGGATGTGTAAGAGATGCAGGTACTCCTCAGTCCTCTGTTTTCCCTTTGGAAGTCCCCATTTCTAGCGCTAACGAGGCATTTGCATGTTTTAGAAATGAACGGGATGAAGGCTGTTTGCAGACCAACCAGTCCATGCAATTGCAATCATCGACAAGAATTTTAATTAAAATAATAATTTTGCCATCAGAAGAGTAAAGTGGAAAATGGAATACATTTTATGATTAATCCAGGGATAATTTTATACATTCTAGAAAGTGATATTGTAGGTAGCTCATAATGCCGCTGGTCATGAGCTATTACATCTCCCCTGGAAGCTGAGTGTGAAGGAATAAAAGCTCAAGGATATTGAGGATTTTTGCACTTCGAAATGTGTGACCACTTGTCTAGGTAGTTCTGCACCTGCTTTTGAAAGAAATACAGGTAGTAGTTAGCCAGCTGCCCTCTAGATGTTCTACATAAACCAGAAAAAAAGCAATCTAGGATTTGCCAGATATGAAGAATGATCACTTTTTTTTTTTAATTAACACTGACGAAGTGTTTAGGTGCTTCAGGGGAATTTCAGCCAGGGATAACTTGGTTGTTAGAGGAAGGCTGCAAGTGTGTGTGTTCTGGAGTGCTTTATACAGACAGATACACTTCCTTTTTATAAATTGGCAACTTGACCAAATTTTAAAAATGATCTTGTATCTTATTTAAAGTGTTCTCCACGCTCTCTCCCACCTGTAATGGTTTGGATGCTCGGGATGCTTCAGAACCTCCTAATAAATTCTTCATTACCCTTTGCCTGTTTCCTTGTATTTAAAGTGATGGTGATGCATGGCTCAGCTTGGATGCCATGCCAAATATGTGGTACCTTGTCTGTGATTTAACACAGTTCCAGTAATTGCCAATCCCGAGCCTTTTTTACAAAGGAGGACAGTGCTGCTGCTGGTGACAACTGCAGCAGCTGGCAGAGAAGGTGATGGCACAAGACCATTCCTTACTGTGCAGCCTTTGCTGATGGAGCGCTGTTAATTTCTCCTCCTTCCATATGGAGCACCTGGTTTTCGAAGAGGGAAGGTTGTTCCCTATGCTTAGTATGTCCTTCAGTGCAACCTTGCCTGCAGAAGTAACCGGAAGTAAATGATACTGCAAAATGAGTTGCTCTGAGGCTATGACGAGAGCACTGGAGGAGGAGAATCATAAAATGGCTTGGGTTGGAAGGGACCTTAGAGATCATGTAGTTCCAACCCCCTGCTATGGGCAGGAACACCTCCCACTGGACCAGGTTGCTCAAAGCCCCATCCAGCCTGGTTTTGAACGCCTCCAGGGAGGGGATGTCCACAACTTCTCTGGGAAGTAGACAGAGAGCCAAGAGTTTTTTAAAAAACAACAACAAAAACTTTAATTAGAAAAAAAGAGTCACGTGTCTGTTTTTTCTCTTGCCTTTTTTTAGAGGCTTCAATCATATTTATTGGAATTCCACGGAGTTCTTTTGTAGCGTAACAAGTATTTCCAGTTTATATACATTTAAAAAATTTCATGGCTAAGGAATCTTAATCTGTTAACTTTGAACATTAAAAGAAAACTCTGAAATTGTAACAACTTGGAATGGAGCTAGTCTGCAATGGATGTTTTACTGGCATTGCTTTGGTTTTTGATTGCTTGTTCCTCAGTACTGCAGTGAATTACGCTTATTCCTGGCTTCAGCTGTGTAAACACGGATAGGCTGAACAGCCTCCTGCTTCTGCAAAGCACTGCTGCTTTTTGCTCAAACTTCTTAAAAATTAGTTGTGAAAAATCTTTCCAGCTGCCCAAGGTGTCTATGAAATGAAGTGGCATTATTTGTTATGAATTCATGGTAGTTGCTCAGGCTTTGTGTGTTGTGGAGGAAGTACCACGTAATTTTAGTGCTGGGCTATACAAGTGTGTGTTAAAATAATGTGCATTTCTGATGTTCTGAGATGACTTTTTCCTCTGTTTTGCATTTCACTTTAAAGTTAGCATGTAGCTGTAGAATGATACTCACTGTTTATCACGAGTGCTGTCTCGTGCATGGGAGACGCACTGAGAGAGACTTTGTTCATGCCTGCCTGAATCTTTACCTCAAAATGGAATTTCCAGGGCTTATGAAATACTTTTTGCCTCAGCAGTGGGCTCCAGTTTTCATTAGTCACTCTCCCACGTGGTTTTCTGAAGCATGGTTTCTGTTGAAACTGCAATGATGGGGACTTAATGCACACTGTAGTTCTTGCCTGTGACCGGAGGTACTAATCCAGGATTCTGTTTTCTCATTAAGGTTTGTGGTAATAGAACAGGGAACTATATGTAGTTTGCATGTATCCCTTGGTACAAATTACAATTTTATGGAGAGTGGTGCTGCAAAGGCAGCTGTTCTAGCTCTTCTGGGCCACATGTGGGAGAGACCCTTGCAGAAGGTCATCCCAAGTGTTGTCTAGAAAGGCTGATCAGGCCTTTATTATTTAAATAAGTAAATTTAAGGTACCAGCAAATGGTGTGGAAAAGAATGAGTTGGAATATAATGCTTTTATAAAACCCTTGATAGTCTTCTCCCTTAGTAATGCGATGCTGTTTGCAAAGAGAAACAAGGCTGGCTTAAAAACCAACCAAGCAGGAAAGAACCTCCAGCTTTATTTTCAGGAACTCGGACTCTCCCAACACTTTGGTATTCTGTGTGCATGGGCAACATCAAAAGAAAATTCTTAACTTAAAGAATTGCACTCCTTTCATAGTCTAAGTGCCTAATCTAAGTTGTCAGTAGACTTTTGACAGTTTGAAGTCCCATTATGAAGATCTGAGCTGACAATACCTGTGTGATAATTGTGAGCAGTTTTCCAAAGATAAAAATTTAGAACTACTTTAACGCTCCAACAGTTCTTTCATGTGTGATGTCTGGATGGAAAGATTGCTATGTAATATTTTCTGATGCATTTTATGCTCATGTATATAAGTACATCTCAATACAGGTATTTTTAGTCCAGTTTTTATACAAGTTCCATTGCGTTTTGAGCATGTTGGATAAAGATGGGAATCTTGATCCTGCTTTTGGATGTTGTGTTGAGGGACATGGTTTAGCGAGGACCATTGGTGATGGGTGAATGGTTGGACTGGATGATCCTGTGGGTCTTTTCCAACCTTAGTGATTCTGTGATTCTATGATTCCAAATCTGATACTTTGAATGTATTTCTAGACAGAAATCTCTTGCCCAGCTTTAGAGGCTTTTAGAAATACTGATTATAGTGTTCTTCCATCTCAGAGGGTGGGGGGATTCATTTTTTTTTGAAGTACAAAAAAAGATGGTACATTTATACGTACTGGAATTCCACCTAGAAACAGCAGAGGATTTAATACTTAATGTTTTTCAATATGATGTGTTTTCTATCTTCTATTCCTTCAAAATAGAAGGTGACTAACTCAGCACAAACTTTAGGCACTGCCTTATTAATATATTATGTTGTTGTGTCAAATAGCATGCAGGCCATCCCATCTAAACAGCTCTGAAGTATCGTGGAAGTATGTTAATGCTATACATACTGTTTAACAATTTATTGTCATTTGGGTTGCAAATTTATTGTCTCAAGAATATTTTCTTGTCTATGCAGATCTTTATTTACGTTTTTAAACATTCTTAGTAGTTTTCTAATTTAATATGCAACTGCAATGAAATGTTGGAAGGAAATAGTTGCCTGCAAACTAAGATAAAGGACGAGGATGTCAGCTTTGGGGTATGAGAGAAGCAGTGCATTTGGCTAAATTGCACCAAGGAAGGCATTCTATACAGCTCTTAGTTAAATTTCTTGTTTGGAAGATTCCATGTGTTTAGGGTAGGAAGCTGTAGTTTAATATAGTTCACTGAATTCCCGTTTTCTTTTCCTGTTTTTCAAGCTGTCTTCTGTCTTTTACTAACTGAAGCAAAACTTTTTTCTTTTCTGTAGCACTGGTGAGGAGAGGAAACCAGGAACTAAAGGCACTGGAATCAGCAAATACATATCTAGAGAAAGTGGAGAAGGTAGAGAATGGAGCTGCAGACTCTACAGGAGGCTCTGAAAGTGGAAATTCAGGTTCACCAGGTAATTTGTATTCTTTCTTGCTTTATATTTTTGAGTAATAGCAACATCAGTATCTGTGATAGCACTACAACTAATGACATTAATAGGTAATACCATTACAACTATGATAGTAATTGTTTTGTAAGCTTGAAATTGCTTTAGGATTTCACAGTTTCTGTTTTTTGACCCCACCACCTGTTGTTTTTAGCAAATGTAGACAAAATCTACGTATCAGGCTGTGGGTGGGGGTTTTTTTGGATATATTTTAGCAGTGATAGAAAACATTCAGAAAACTGTGTTCAGTAACTTCTGTCTGGAAGGATTTTCTGATATTCTAAAGCCAATTTCAATATCAAGTTGGGAACGGAAAATTATGGTGAAGGAACTTTTCAAGCAAATGTAGGAAAGCAGGAGCATATTAAATCAAAAATTATTGAAGCAGAATTGTTATACCTACAAACCCAGGGTAGCTGCCATCTAGTAACATTAGATTTATCAGTGAATCATTTTCTAAAGACAGTTCTCCAAGTATTTCTCAAGTATTTCTTTCAGACCTGTGAAACTCACAGCTGTTACACAATGGATAAAAGAAACTTATGGGGTTGTACAAATTTTGGAAAATATTTCCTAGTTCCCTAGAACACTTGTTTGGACAAGTATCAGATGACTTGTTCAGTAATTGTTGCAATGATGAGCATAGTGCAAGAACCTGAGTGGGTGGATGAGTTAGTTAAATGAAGTTATGTCTGCTTTAATGAAGGTAAAACTTTCAGCCGAGGAGAAAAATGTTCAAAAAAACTATAGGTTAACTTCCAGAGCTAAAGACAAGTGTTTTGCTCTCCTCAAACTCCAAGGCCTTTGCCTTCAAAACTTCAAACAGCATTTTAAGGAGGTAATAGAATTCAGAAATTACCCGTGGCATTGATTCAGGCATTCAAATAGTTAAGGCCAACAAGTAACTTTTTCCAAATGTTGTCTGCTGTGTGGCGAGCAGAATGGTAATCATAGTTGTGTTTGTATCACAGCATTTACCTCTCATGTGTTATCTTTACTTCTCTTTACTCCTAAACTAACAACAACAACAAAAGACCACAAAATTTTAATAAGCTTTCACATCTGTTCATAATAATGATGAAGAAAAGGAATGAAGGTCAGAAAAAATCGAAGACTACTTTTTTTAATGACATAAAGGATATTTTGGTCTCACTTGCTTTTGTTGTGCCCAGCCCTCATGAAAAGTGAGGTCTGCACTTAAATCAACTTTAATTACATTTTCTTTCAGTGGGTGAGACTGCAAGCCGTTATATCAGAAGATTGTTTACTTCTGAAAGACTGTGTAGATTCCAATTACTAAGGTTAAACAAGTCTAAGCATTTACAATGGGAAATAACGCTTACAGCAACATGTTGGGTGCTTCATAAACTCTTCCTGAACTGTGTACAAGTGGTTGCTGCTCTGCTGCTCAAGTGGCCACCGACAGAAATGTAAACTCTTTTGGCACAAACAAAAAAAATCTCAAAATGAAATGTTTTAATGTATTGTATACATTTCAATTCTTTAATTTAAAAATACAATATATCCTTTCTTTTGGCAGTGCTACCAAAGTTCTGCACAATTGTCTCGCTTGTCTTTTACTTACCTAATTTTTTTCCAAGGATGCTTTAAAAGCTTGCCAAGACAAACGCAGTCACATTTTGTCCTCCTCTTGTACATGGTGGACAGGTGTCTGTGATGGAACTCAGCTCTACACTGTGTGAACAAAGCCTCCCAGCTTTTTCTCCCTGATGCAGCATGTCACTTGTCATGACTGCATACGCAGCTGTAGAAAGCGATGCTCGGTATGACTGCATTTTCGTTTGTAGAATTGCTCCTTATTTCCTGCCTATTCCAGTTCACCTTCAGAACTCTGAAGCTTTGATGCTCCCTATTTGACAGAGTGCATCTTAAACTAGCAAATTAGGTGTTTAGTTCTTTAGGAGAAGGTACTTTTAGTTTCATTTTGATCTTCAAGGGAAGTCTGTCCAGGTCACTTGCTATATCAGAGTACAACTTTAATATTAAGATGCCTTCCATGACCAGCTGTGTTACTTGTCCTGAGAAGAGATGCATTGACTCTAAGTAGTTCATTCTGCTACTCTGTTGACTTAATTAAGGTTATTTTGAAATGGTCTGCTCTTCGTAGTTTTGATCACAAGAGAGATGTTAGAGGAGCTATATTTAGCTGTTCTCACAGAAGGGATGGGCTTCGTGGATGGGTCTTCGAGCTGATGAGTAGGAAGAAACTAAAGCATCCTTTCCCTTTTCATTTCTGAGCAGAAAGATTTGTGTGTTTTTAAAATACCTTCATTTTAACACGTTTTTCTTGTGATTGGATAATGTAGTATTACGTGTTCCGTAAATATGTTAAAAACAGTTTACAGCCACTAAGTGTGATGTCTTGATTGAGACTGAAGAGTAACTTTGTATGTGTAAAAACTAACAGATTTGTTTGTCAAACTCTAATGTGGAATGCACCGAGGAAAACTGAGTTAAGTCTGTAAGCATGAGGCTAGTGTAGCACCTCAACTTCCCATAACACTGAATGATGAAACAATAATATTGAGCATAGATAAATGCCAAAGTGATGCACCTTGGAAAAGCCATCCGTCTTACATCTGCAATAACAGGCTGAATTAGCTATTAGCACTGAGCAGGCAGTTCTTGCAGTGCAGAGTACTTGAATGTTGTATGCAGTTCCGCTTACAGAATGATGTATGCATCACTGTTTACAAGCGATGGAGAAGAACGAGAGAAGTACAGGGAACAGTGCTAAGAATGAGCAGAGCAGTGGGATGATTAGGGCATGGGGAGACTCTCAGTCTGAATTATGAAAGGTGTGAATAGATGTGGTATGAAAATGAGTTGAGAAACAGTCAAGAATGGCTTTCCATAATTTCAGTTACCCTCGTGTATGCATTAACAGGAAACAGGTTCAAAAGCAGGAAGTCCTTTTACATAAGAATATTCTAGTTTAACTTTGGAACATATTGTGACAGAATTTGGAGTGTTTTCTTTAATTCGAAAAGTAATTAGAGCAGATTAATGGAAGAAAAGTTTACTAGCTGTTGAGCCTAAGATACCATCTTTCGCTGAAGTCATCCAAGCTGTAAGTTTCTGAAAGGTGGCAGATAACACTACGCTTGTGCAGTACTCTGACTGATGACCATGTTTGCTGTTGGCTAGTACTGGAAAGATACTAGGGCAGAAAGACCTGTGGTCTAACCCAGATTTGTGTGTTATGCTTTTTCTGATTAATTCCACATCTAGGATGTGAAATGGAATACACCTCAAAAAAAATTCATTGGCCAAGTCTGAGTTGTCTGAGTAATATTAATGCAGGTGGAAATAGACATTTTTCTTGTTTGATTTCTCTTCCTCACTCCTTTTCCTGGCACTGGAGAAGCAGTACAGATTTTGCAGTCTTCCTCTTTAACTTTCTAGGAACGACGTAATGTGATGAAATGTAGCTGTAACCAAGGAAGAGATTTGGGTTGGGAGTAGGGGTGAGGGTGGTTCATTGCCTATTCATTCTGGGCTCTAGATGTCTTCAGTGACAGCCTGATAACTTCCCTGCTTATCAACAAACAACATCCTCCTGCAGCTGCTTGAAGGAAGAAAAGGAGAAAGAATAGTGAATGGTAACCATCTATCCACTTTCCCTTGGATGCAGAGGGCATTTTTTCTGCAATGATATCAATCTCTCTGACTGAGGGAGAAAAGTGGCAAAGATACTTCTGAACATGGATCTTCCATGTGGTACCAGCCAAGCCAACACACAGGCAGTCCCTTGGTATTTGAAATGTTCTGTGTCTGAGTACACAAACAGCTTTTGTGTTTGCAGTGATTCTCTGTGATTTGTGTTTCTTGTGACTGCAAGCAAAGGCGGCTGCAGTTCTAGGGAAGAAATGGCTGTAAGATCAGTTTCTTCGGCTGGCTTAAATTGTCCTATGAAGGCATCACTTTTTCAAGAACTGTTTTGGAGGAGAAGTGATGACTTAGTGCGATAATTTTACTGTGTTAATAAGAATGGGTTTAGAAATCTTATATTTTTGGATTCCTTATGGATTAGGTCTAGCAATTGAATACTATAAAACGTGTATTTTGGTGTGTTTCTTATAAAGATTCTTCAAAAATGTTGGTTTTGAACTGCTCAGTGTTCAATGGGATCCTCCATACGTCTTCATTTTATCATTGCATCTCTTTCTTTCTAGAAACTGGTTGCCCAAATGAAGCAAGATCCACAGGTAACTATCTATTTTGTATTGTTTTAGTTATCTTTAAGAATAGAGAGAATAACAGTGCATGAAGCTTGAGAATTTTAGATATTTCATCATGTTCTTCCATGGTAACACAATTATACTATTAAGAACGAATCTCTAAACAAATGACTGCGTTGTTCTTTTAAAATACACACCAACAAACAAAGAAAAGTCCACCAACCCTTTTTGGAGCCTCTTGCCTCATTCTTAGTATTTTAAATCATGGGACCATTGCAGGCAATAATGCAACTCAAGTATTAAGTTTCTGGTCCTTCTGGAAATGTCTCTTTACCAAATCTGCAATTTCCAGATATAATTCAGACAAGAAAAACACTATTATACAAGCAGAAAGAGGATCCTCCTTCTAAGAAACTTTGTCCGAATGAAGAACATTGCTGAAGACTGCATTCAGATTGCCTGTCTTAATTATCCAGCTTCAGCACTGTAATATCTGAAGTGTGGCCACTTGGTCTTGTGGTGTTTCAGAGCTACCAAAGCTGGGTAATTAGGCTTCTTGTGTAGACAGCAAAACCTGTCTCTTTGCCAGTGGCTATGTAAAGAGACTTGGTTTATCCTGCACAGCGGTTGAGCAGTCATGTTTGCTAAATGGGCAGTTACTTCAGGCTTGCTAGTAAGAGCTTCCGTCCCCATAGTAAAGTAGTATTGGAAAATCTACTTGCTAGAATTTTGTTGCTCCTCCTTTCTAGACAAGTCTGCTAGTGATTAGCCTACAGAGTAATTGGCTTTCTGCTCATCTCTAGTGAGAGAGATGTCAGGGCTGCAAACGCTTCATGGAATCATTAAGAGTAAAGATGGTCACTGTTTCAGAGTTCTGGGATAAAAATGTATAAAGTAGAATCTAGAGAAAGGGAGAATGATTAGTCAATATCTTGTTTTGCCGAGGCTGTGTTTATATTAGACAAAGCTGTCTACAAATAACCGAGTTGGGATTTTAATGCATTTCGGAATTGTAGATGAATATAAAAACAAGGAAGTTGTCTTGAGCATGAAGCTCCTGTAACAATATTAGTCTTAGGTTTTAGTGTTGTGTAGTACTGCAAGCCTGCATAATTCAGTGTAAAGAGTTCACAACATAAATTAGGGGAAAAAAAAATGAAATTGCAGGGAGGTTTGCATCCTTGCCACACTTCTTCAGAGCTTCCCAGGCTTTAAACTGAGTGCATTATTGTTTGGGGTTTTTAAAATTATTTTTAGTAGAAAAGCAGTCCTGGTAAAAATTGTTTTCTGACTGCATCTTTATAGTGGTGTTTATTGCTTTCAAATCTTAAAGTGCTATTGTAAGCAAAGTGCTGATATGAATGATGTGTTAAGGCAGATGTAATTCTCTTAAATATAGTCTAAGGCATAAAAATATATGGAAATGAAGACTTAGGTATGTTAGCCTTCATTTGGCATGCGTGGCAGTTAAGATTTAATAGATGTGGTTACAGGTGTTCAACGTAGTCAAATGTATGTCTTTGCATAAATGGCATACGTGAGCATGCTTTAGATGACGTACTATTGCATACAATATGATAGTGTCATATTATATATTGACAGACATTTCTTGTTTAATTTGTAAACTTGATGGAATGTGAAAATGTGCTTTATATTGTGGTGAGCACTAATGGATGTTTTAATGAAATCTGAGTTCCAAACTGAGCTGTCTCTCTCTGAGTGCTACAAAAGTCCTCTGATGGTTTTCTGCACTCAGCAACTTAAGTAAGGCTCTGTTGAGCCTCTTGAATTTAATTGGCTATACATCCAGAGGTGCTGCATTTGTAGTATAATATGCAAAAAAAAAAAAAAAAAAAGCCTTCCTGCTACTACTCTATGTTAACAAATGGAATATCTTTCTCACAGATATTTTTTCTTTCTAATCAGAATGCTGATTTGAAGAAACAGCTTCATGAACTTCAAGCCAAAATCACAGCTCTGAGTGAGAAACAGGTAGGGAGATGTATTTTTAACACCCTCTTCTAAAGATGCATCTTCTCCCAGCTTCCGAGATAACTGCTGAAGTTATTGAAGTAAAAAAATATAAGTGTGGGCAAACAGGTGCTTTGGATTGTATTTGATTCCTCTCAGTGAAAGAGAAGATGAATATTACAAGTCCATCGAGAAAGCAATTAGTGTACTCAGTGGAAGCTATGAGTTTTTTTAGTGTTGAAACTAGTGTTTTTTTATTAAGGGAGCTGGGAAAATGAAATGATTTTGTCACTTATTATATAGTTATTTTGAAACTTTAACAAAACCAAAACATCCTGCGTTAGGCAAATCTTTAGATTCTGTTTTCATTGGGCTAGGCTGTGCACTTATAGATGAATATTCTGGAGTATTTCCTTGTGTCCAGACCAAGTAAAAGTGTGTTGGTTATAGATACCTAATAGACAAATTGGAGATATGTTGCTTGCTTTTACCATGATAAATTGCACCACGATTGTCTTATACTTGCCATTTAGTCGTTCTCTACAGGTTTTATGTATTAGTAATAATTACAGCTGTGTGCTTTATAGCAACGCTTTAGAACTGGAAGATGCATCTTGTGGGTAACTAGAAGAAAAGTAAATAACACTGAGACATCTGGAAATTTGTTCTCGTTTGTGTTTTAACAACAGAAAAGCATTCATATACAGAAATCCCCCCAAAATTAAACTACTTAGCAGTCCCTGACTCTTACTTGCTATTGTGTGAGTAGCTGAACTGAATTAGGTTGGCTGCTGGGGTCAATAGCTTACACCTTTTGAAGATGGGAGGCATTTTAAAATGTGTGCATAGTTATGTGTCAGTGTCACACCTAGATACCTACATACACCTGTCATTATCTTTTCTGCTTTAAGAATCACTGTTTTTCAGTCTGCAATAACTGCCTTTCCTAAGGAAAGGAGTAGCTAGTGATAAACATTCCTCTAGAAACTTTGTTTACTAAAAAATTATGGTATGTTTTGGTACTGGAACAATAAGTCTAGTAAAGAACATGTAAGGATAATAAAGAAAATGATTTTTTAATGAGAATTCTAATTCAACAAAAACGGAGGTTTTGCTGTTGTGATGGCATGAATCTCTTGAAGATGATTTATTCTCTAAAAGCAGCATGAGCCTCTGCATGTGGCTATGTCTCACAGCAAGCAGCTTCAGAATTCTCTAGGAAGCTCTGGGGGCCCATGGTAATTTCAAAATTAGCTTGTTTGATGCCATGAAACAACTTATATTGACTACCAGTTCACATGATCAGCAGGGACGGGCAGTGAGATAGTGGAAGATAAGTAAGATACATGCCTTATTGAAACTTTTAAACTGATTTATAACTTTTAAACTTACATTATAAAATACATATTAGTATATACGATGTTTTAAATTATTTACCTCCAAAGCCACAGCTATATATACTTTCATACGCAGCTGAAAGTTACAGCTCAGAGCGCTGAAGCACATTTGTTCATGGAGATTAATATGGGCTATGTTTCCAAAAGATTCTGAAAAACAAGTTTCTGCTTTTACTTCCACCACTCAGAGAACACAGTAAATATGAAGTCACAGTTTGGTCTCGGTCTTTGCATTTTTATGGTTTTGGCTGTCCATAGAACAGTGACATTCTCTGTTGAGGCTTAGGTAATTTTTGTTATATCTACCATTAGTCTGCAGATCTGCCAGTGACCCAGATAACTGAGTTATTAAAGTAGTGTGGATGCTAAAATGCAGTCATAATGGTAAATAAGTTCTAGGAAGAGGGAGGGAAAAACACTCAAAACACTAAAAACAAACAAAATAAACCAACCAACCAAATGCAGCTTCTTCCTGATGGAGAGAAATGCTCACTCCCTGTTAATTGTAGGAATCTGTTGTATAGGCAGCTGTGGCTTGGCAACGTGGAGTTAAAGTAGCATTTTAGAGACTGCAACAAAGCCTTTATTTCTGTTCTCACTTTGTTTCTCCCAGAATAAGGAATGAATTGTTATCAGTTGCTTTATAGGGAGAATATTATCCAATAGTTTAATTTGCACAGGATGGGGAGATGTGCAGTTTTGTGTAATAAATAATCTCTTTATATTGTCCAGTGCATTTCTTGAGGAAGCTGGTAAAGTACAACGTGCGTTATCTGTAGTGTTGTTTAGAGCCAAGTACTCTTGACGTATAATATCCAATGAATAAACTCTGAGGGCCTAAAGCTTGCACTATGGACAGTTACGGGAGGCGTAATTGTCACTATTTGATCAGCTTCTAATGAAGTGTGAAATATTAAAGCTCCAGCCACTGTGATGTCCCTGCTCTGAGGCTATGGAGTGGAGCTGAGACCATGAAGTTGTACAAGTGGAATACTGAAATATTTCTGGCTTGCGAAATGTTATGCCAACTTAATGTACCCTTTCTCTTTGCGCTTTCATCTAATGAAGTTGTATGAAGACTTGTAGTGCAAGAAGCAAGTCAGTGGTAGTGGAGCTAAAAGCTTTCAGTTGCTTTAGGTTCCCTCTCAATTTCTGAAGCACTGTGAGAGTAGTGCTGACATTGGCGCAGTCGTTGCAGTGATTCATAGTGGCTTACATCTCTTACTGAGAATTAATGATGAGAGTTCTGTTCAGAAGTTTGTGACATCGAAGAGTTCTGGCAAAGTGGGAAAAGAAAGCAAGTAGGCTACGTTGTGTGCAGGCTTGAACCTGAAGAAATCTGTTACTTGATACAGGTTGAAACTGTTCCAGCACAAGGTACGGCAAGTACATGTATGGTTATTGAAAGTTTGGAGATGGTGAAAATAAGTGCTTTGATTTATTTCATCTAGATGATGGAGCAATGTCTGCTGATTGTGTTATATGGAAGAAAAGCTTCGACAAGAAAAAAGCTTTCTTGAACATGATTTGCATTTAGAGGGCAGTAAAAATGAATGATACAGACAATTATTTCCTCCTTCTAGTCTCTTTGTTATTAACATGGCATTCTAAGCTGGGTTTACCTCGCTTTTCTAATCTTGGGGCAGTAAGGTGAATTCAGTTTAGAAAGTCTTGCTCCTTGGCTATTAATGTCAGTGTTACAGTTGAGACTGCATTGCTTTTAAAACTGATTTCCTTCTTGCTCCCCTAACCTACCCTTACCCATCTCTTTTAATAAAGCAAAGTCAGGAGTAACTTCTTGCAAAAGTTTTAATTCCCAAATCTGAACTTGGGTTTTAAATTTGAATTAGTTCTGCTGCTGTATAGTTCTTTTCTTATTATACTTTTAAAAACAATGTTATTTTCACATGTAAGAAAGTAATAGAATCTTTAGTGATCTTCCCTTTCTATTCTTGAATAGTGCCTTCCCTTGGCATTGTTTTGTTGGCATTTACCTATGATTGCCTGTGCACCACTCAGCTTTTGTTTGTGTTAAATATATCCTTTACAGTAAAAAACATAAAGGATGTGTTCTTGAATTTTTCCAGGAGGATATTTAGTAACATGTATTTTTTTTCTTCCTTTTGAGAATTTGAGGTGGAATTACTATTTACGACATCAGTGAAAAATTGTTGTGGAACAGGACTGATGTCAGGTCACATCCCAAGTTCACCCGTTAAGCAGGACCTTTTTTCCTGCTGCTTTTCTTATATCGTTAATTAAGAAATGGGATGCTTTTTCACATGTGGCATCACTTGATGCATAACATCACAGTACTTTTTTTTTCCAGTGACATGAAAAAGGTCAGATTTATTTGACTGAGGAAATTTAAAGTAAGAAGAGGGCAGGAAACAAACACTTTTTAACAGCATCATGCCAAATATGGGGCAATTTCTACATCTGCTTATCATACTTCCTAAGAAAGGTTGTAGCAACATTGTGTCTTAAGTGTGAAGGAGAGCTTACAGGAGTAGAATCTTATGCCTATCACCGTCTCCTTTTTTACTATATGCTAAAGAAATTGCACGCTCTTTTCTCTCTTTTTGAAAATAAATTGTAAGTGTCTTGTTGTAGTTAGTTGCAGTGCAATTAATTTAATCTTCAAGAAAACAATCTTGTGAAAACCAGACTTGTATTCTAATGCGTTTCCTCTGATGTGGAAAGAATAAAGTATCATAGAATCATAGATACCTTTGTAAGTATGTACAGTTCTTTGAAATTGAAGTGATGTGGAAAAGTATTTTAAAATAGTTTAGCATAGGGATACTTGTTTATATTTTTGGAGCGGGGTGCTGGGTGAAGTTTAACGTACTTTACTGAGGAGAACAGTTGAAACTGTAGAATCTCACCAGGTAAAATGCACACTGGAAAACAAGATTCTCTCTCATTATCAATAGATGTTACGCATGAATCTACTAACTTCTTGTATTTAAAGCTTAGAGCAAATTGAAGTAGTTTAGATTATTTTAAATCCGGTGTGTTCTGGGTAAGACTCCTTTTAACCTTGCCGCTAAATAGCAAGTGAAAGGAAAGGAGGTTTTGGAGGGATTTTAGGAATGGTACTGTAATCTAGCCTTTGGTTTTACATGGTTGTATAAATGTAAACATGAGGTTTAGACTGGATGAGGAAAGTTGTTCTTTAAAAAATGGTCAGGAATGGGATTAATGTTGCTCTATTTATCCCACATTCCATAACCGAGAACTAAAAAGATCGGTAATGTGCACACCTGCCTCCTGTGAGCTCGCTCTCCTTACGTGCTTGTTATCCATAGTAAAGGTGAATTTTCATGGAGCCTTTTTGAACACATTATCAGCAAATTGTACCCAAAACATGTTCAGTCATATTCTGTAGGTGTGAAATGCTGTGCTTTGGTGAGTGGAAAGTAAAGTGTAAGGCGACGAGGGAGCAGGAGGGAAGCAGTACAGTTAGCAGGGAGGGAAGAGCGCTTAAAAATGTATTTGCATTGTTTGTAAGAAGGTGAGTGAGATATGCCTTTATGTTTTAGGTATATCCAGTGAAGGCTTTGAGGATATTAGTATGTAAACTATGGAAATAAATAAACAATGAAGTTGCTCACTTCTGTCAGTTTTGCCTGGAGTTCCTAATCTCTCCTTTCCCCAGGCTCCATCAAGGGCACATTAAAATGCCAATTATTCTGTCAGTAATGGAGGCACTGTGCAAATACGCTATCTGAATGTGTAGTAACTAATAACTTGAGGCAGGTGATGCTTAATTTTGGTTCCAGTTGTTTTTCTCACCTATACATATTACTGAACACCTATCTTTTTTTAAAGTAAATGGCATGAGTGATAGATATATTTAGGTTAGATATGAGGAGGAAGTTTTTCACGCAGAGGGTGGTGACGCGCTGGAACAGGTTGCCCAAGGAGGTTGTGGATGCCCCATCCCTGGAGGCATTCAAGGCCAGGCTGGATGTGGCTCTGGGCAGCCTGGTCTGGTGGTTGGCGACCCTGCACACAGCAGGGGGGTTGAAACTAGATGATCATTGTGGTCCTTTTCAACCCGGGCTATTCTATGATTCTATATTCTAATTTCCACCTAACAATAGCATCCATTTATGCCAACTGTTTATAAAGCAGTCTTAAAATATAGGAAAACAACTTTGTGCCTTCCCAAAGTTGAGTATCTGTAGATTTCCTTCTCAGATAGTTTGAAGTAGTCACTTGGTTTTTCTTGTCAAAGGATGCTCTTCCTTATGTCCAGTTGACAGCCTCCGTGAGTCACAGGAACCTTTTGAACCCTCTGATCAGGATGAGCAGCACGTGCTTAGAAGGTGAATGTCTGAGAGATCTGTGTGAGCTTACTATTTTAATCTTTGACGTTTAATTTGTATCCAAATATTGTGAAAATGTGAATATAATGATTTCTCATCAAGTTATCATGTTCATATTCTCAAGAGGTACTGTCTGAAACAAATTGTGAATGTTGTACATATGACTTTAGATAGGCAAAGCACATGCATCTCTCCCTGACGCATCTTTTGCCCCAAACTCTTTTGCAAAATTGATGCTGTAGTCGTTTTCATACGATGACTGAAATATTGCTAAGCTTTGTTGGGCCTCTTGTAATGCTGAATCTTTATTAAACCCACACTAGCATCCAAATGTGGATTTCCCATCCTCCTGAAATAATTCCATCTAGATTTCTTGCTGATAGTTTCTGAAATTCATTTTTGCATATCTAATATATATAAGCACTGAAGTAGCTTAATTTAGGAAACACAAATGACCACTTCATTATATCATTAAAAAAGGGAAGGAAAAAAAAAAAAGAAAACTGAAGACTTCCACGCCCTCCCTCTGCCACCCATCCTTTAGCAATAATTTTCTGGCTCAACTTTTAGTTCTTGAATTCATACGTTATTTAAGTCAGATTTGGATGCAGCTGCAGAACTTCTTGAATTGAGGCTAGTTGGATGCATCTTTTTCATCTTTGCTTGCCTCGGCTTATATCTCCAAGATAGCCTACTCTGTTTGGAAAGCAACCTTGTGGATAGAAAATAAGCAGTTAAACTGCAGTATTTTGTTGAAAATCCCCTACTGATGGTGAGAGCTGGCTTTTAGTTGCTCGTGTATATTTTGCCTTACTGAGTAACCTCACACGTGGGTAGTTATTTTGATGCCCATTTATACCTGAAAGAATGATGGGAGAAAGATTGTGATGACTGGGATTTAGGATGTTTTATATAACACCTTTCAAGGTGTACATTGGGAGCTCAGGAAGAAGGATTAAATCTAAAGATTTTTTTTTTGTAAGCAGGAACAGTTGAAGTAACCCGTTCTGTTAAGCTAAATGCGCAATTTAGAAAAAGAAATTGGAAGATAATATTGTTGTAGTAGACTTCCCAACTAAAATCAAAATCTCATTGTGCTAGGGCGCAACCCTTTTGTGGGAACCCTTGGCTCAAGATAAATTAATTTTTTTTTTATGGGAATGCTTGATAGCAGTTAAAGATGCATCTTGGATCTGCTGTGCAAGCCTGTCCAGAGAGATGGCCAGCCCTACAGGGCCAACGAGTCTGGTGCAAATGCAGGTAGTAGAGTGTGTCTGGATGAGCATTACATTACACTGTAAGTGTCTTTCCTAAACATGGCTGATGTTTAGAGTAGGAGAAAGATGTAAGACAAGAAAAGCGTTACTGTGTCGGTCAGTCACAAAACTGGAAACTTAACTGCATTCTCTTAGTTCTCATACTAATGCCTTCAGTCATTGAAGAGTACAATAAATCACTTGGGTGTGTTGATCTGTGAAAATAATTGGATTTACTTTTGAATAGACAGCGTAACTTGCCAGACCAGCTGTTAGGACCTGTGGATTTGACTTACTATGTTCTGTTCTACGTGCCTTAGCAGAGCAACCCCATGGCTGAAGAAACAGTATTTTGATTTAGTCTAAGTGTGTTAGTGTTAGAAGGAGAATCAAATCCAGGGATCTGCTTTTCCAAAACCTTATGTATTTTCAGCTTTTATTGCAGCTGTTTGGTCCCCATCTGGATTGAATTTTGGAATGGATAAGAGAAACAGTGTGTCAAACATTTAGAATTGATGCAAAAAATTGTTTGCTATTTGTTCTCTTCTGCCCAAGTGTACGGTAACTGTTGTGTCACAGCCTGAGCCACTGATGGAGCACCTGGGGAAAGGACCCGGTCAGCCCTGGGAGCACAGGTGAAGGCAATTCAGCTGTGTGACCGGAAGGGGTGGAGCCTGGCTGCATCTCTCTTAGATCTCATTTAAAGGCTGACTGCCAGTGGGGAAGGATCTCTTTCTGGAGATCTCTCCTTGGTGAAGCTTTCCCTTGTGAACCTGGAATCTTCTGGTATGGGTGAGCAGTCTTCTTCCCTTCCTTTATAGTATCTTCCTATCATGCTGATCCTTCTTTCGTCACGCCTTTGTTGTAACGCCTTTCCCATCGTACTGATCAGTCCAATTGCTATGCCAGGTTAGTTGATTTGAAAAGAAGCTGCTTCCTGAAACTGTGCTTTTTATTGTTGCACAGTAAGTTATAGAAAATACTGCAGTTACGGGCTAAAATATTTTTATTAGCAGAAATCAGCTTGTTTAATGGCATTATGCCAAGAACAAAACAAAACTAACAAGGGTAGTTAGCCTTAGGCCGTATTTTCCAACATACCAGTTATGTATTACAACCTCATAGCACATTGTGGAAACATCCAGTTAAACTCTCGTGCTTATTTTTGAAACGCTCTGAAATGAATGTGATGTCTTGCTTAGCTTTCATAGTGTTGGTTTGGAACTGGTTTACAGGCACGCTGGATGTTTGTTGTGGTGGATGCTGGACCAGTGCTTATTTTCTGTCGGTATAAATAATGAGGATATTTTATTTTCTTCAAAGATGAGTCAAGTCAATGTGAATTTAATGTTTGTTTCCTCCTCCTAAGTCAGTGAAAGCTACTGTTGGTGTGCAAGGTGCATCATCTTTCTCAAATTTGCCCTATTGTAATAGAGCAGGTAAATTTCAGATAGAGGCAGCTGTAGAACTCTGATGGATGTTTTGGTGGAACTGATTTTGAATTTTAGTTAAGTTGTGTCAGGAGGTAGAGAAAGGTGCTGACAAAAGCTGAATGTGAGCCCAGGGGTGTCGTTGCCAGGGGATGAATAGTGAGACAGGGAGAACTTTCCGGGAGCCAGTTCAGACAAGGGAACCTAATTCTTCCTGCTCTGCGTTGCCTTTGTGAGGGCCCTGCCCTCACCCCACTGACTGTAGAAAGTACGTAGGAAGATTAAGCTTCACTTAATGCCTGTGAGTTCTTTACCTGTTTTCCTTTTATCACTCATCTGATCAATTCCATGGAAGAGAGCTCTCATTCTATATTTTTTTAATAGTAAGAAATTAAAAATACCTGAGAATAGGCATTTGAAAGCCATCAGGGAGAAAGCACTTGAGTTGTGATGAGCATCTCTTCTTTGTCCTGTAAATGCTCTTCAAAGGTCGGTGAGGTGAGTTAGGAACAGTGAAGTGCTTACAACTTTTCTTCCTAAGTTTGCATTGGTAAAATGTTGACAGTGTGTCCGTGTTAGTGGGCACTGGTATGTAAAACAATTGGAGCTGGGCTGCAAGAAGAAACGAACTAGCTTTTAATTTGTCCTGTAAGTAAAAACCTTAGTAATGGTGTTTGCTAAGAGGAAAGGAGAAGTGTGTCATACTCATTATAGAGGGCAGAACATTTACCTTATTATTTTTTTTTTCTTTGAAAAATACATAGAGGAAAAATTACGTATGAACTCTAATATGTGATGTGAATTTTTCAGAAATATGTTCTGGAGCTGCCTAATGTCCTGTAGAATGAGTGGCTATCCTTTTATTTTAGGTTTTTGGAAATGTGAGTGCTTGGCGGTCTTTGGGCCTGCAGGGTCTTGTTCCAGATCCATGCAGTCTGTAGATCACTTCAATTCATTTTGGTATGGCAGCTTTTCAGAGTGGTGCTTTGTGCTTGGGAGCTGCAGCCAGCCCAGGGCAGTGGGGATGTGCCTGGCTATATTGTCAGCAGCTTTCTGGCCTTGGAAGTTCCGTGTACACCTTGGGGATTGTAGACAAATGCCTCAGTGATCAGCTCATGCAACTCTGCATTTGTAGATTCCCCATCTCATTCCAAGTTTTGTCATATATCTCGAGAGACAGAAACAGTCCTGTTCTTGGAGTAAATCATCTGGGGGAGCGAGCCCAGGACGCTAAGCTCCTAACGTCTATCTGCTGGGCAATTAAAATGGTGTGGCTTAAAGGTACTATGTTCTCTGAAACTTGAAAATAGAGGAAGCTTTTCAGTTTCTTTAGGTTTTTCAGATGAAAATGGCTTCCTGGCTAAGGTTTGGTTCTACCTGCCATACAAAGAACGAATTTCTCAGCTTACCGTCTTCTGTAAGATGCAGGAGTCCTGCACCTGGAGGCTGGTTTGATAGAGACTTCTTCTATTCAGCAAGACTTCAGGAATGAGCCGTTGGAATTCTCTAGTGCGTTGAAACTGTCCTCAAACATTGACTGTAGTTCTGCTTTTCACATAGCATTAAGAACCTTCAGTAGTTTCCGTGTGAAGGATTTTGGTGCGCAGTACAGTACACAGTGGAGAAGATTCATTTTGATCAGATATTGAGCTGGTATTAGAAGCAAATGAGACTAATTTATGTTTATAGATACAGATAAAAATGATTTGAAAGATTTTGTCTTTAACTGTGACTATGTTTATGTTAATTTCCTTTAAATATTCCCTTAGATTTAATTATTACAAAACAGATTTGGAGTTCATAATGGTTTTCTTTAAGGAAGACTGGTGAGAGACTCGATAATTTCTCCCAAATTACTTTTAAATGTATTCAAGTAGCTGCATATCTTTTGTCTGATGTTGTTTCAGTAGTCAAGAATGAAGCTTCTGCAAAGATCTTAATTTTTAAGACAAAAAAATCTCGCATGAGAAATAGAGATACTACGAATCGAATCTTGATCTGTTAATGGAAGGATCTTTTTGAGGATGTGTAGTTCTGATCTGAATTTGCCTCTTTAGGATTTATGAATGTGTATCGTGTCAGATTAAAAAAAAACAAAAACAAAAATTTCATGAACCCGTCAAAATCGACACCTGGAACACAAACGTCTCCGGGTGCTGCAAGAAGTGAAGATGGCACCCACAGCAGAAAGGCAGGAGGGTCTGCCAGGCAAAAGTGTTTTCCTGATGTCACCAAGAATTGCTAGATGTAATGTCAATCACAAAATGGAGCGCTTAAAAGGGAGGAAATAAATAGCTGTTTCTAAAAATGTTTGGCTGTGCTAGCTGGGTGTAGTGTGCAGATTGATGGCTTACAGTGTGTTTTTCCTGGATCACCCAGACAAAAACAAAACATGTAGGCATTTTTTTGGTAATAAATCCAAAAGCACTGCTTCCATCTCTTGCATTAGGAAGATGCGTTGTGGTGACATAAATGTCAATTTCAATATCCCTAAAACTTGTTTTCTCTGGCGAGAATGTGGGCAGTAGCCAGTGTTTACTAGGACGGCCCCACAGAAGCAGGATTGTGGCACTGCATGGTACGCTAATGGATTGTACCTGCTTGCTTCTCTGTGGTGACAGCTGATGGAATGCAGCGTGGCAGTACTACTCCGTGTAGAACACAGAGGCTTTTATATTTGAGGAGTAAGAAAGTGACCATCCTTTTGTTTTCTTCAAAAAGAGTTTAGAACTTGAAATATCGCACCACTTTTATTGTAGTTTTGAATTTAAATGCTATTTTAAAAATATAATTTCTTCATTAAAAAGTGTGATTTATTAAGCTTGTACCTGTTCTAAGATAATTGGACATGATATCAAAGCATTGGCACTAATGTACAGTATGAATTTAGTAACCTGTGTAGTACTTCCAGAAGGTAAAGGGTAAATTGTTTTTGCCATTGCTTGTCCTTTTGCTTTATTAACAGTGATGTAAATGCTTTTTATTCCACAATTTCCTAGTAGGTTTTACATCAATCGTACTCAGATGCATGGGATTAAATTTGATGTAATTCTTCTCAGAACTGTTCTGTGGGTTCCACATTATTCAAGAGTTGCTTGAGTGAATATCGCCAGTTATTCAAAGCCTTGATGATGATAAGGTATTTCTTCAGCTTCATAGGCGTGTTTACATCTTTAAAAGGTGGCTGTTCTGCCAGCTTTAAAAGCATGTGCAACTTCTCTTTTCAGGAATGTGGTTTAATAGTGAGCTTCCCTTCTGGCTTCAGTTAGCAGGAGACCCACTTAACTGACACACAGTCGTTCTGAACCTTAGCTTTCAAAAATATCTTAGTGGGTCAGATGTCTCCAAAATTTCATTACATCCTTTATTTGCCTTTAAAATATTAATGATCTGCTGTTGCAATATGCTGATTAAGACTAGAAAATGCTGAGACAAAAAGTTTGTTTTGCCGCTTCTGGTACTTGGGGCTTCTCTCTGTTCAGTTACATGTCTCATGGCACATTAAATATTCTGAGACCTCCCAAGCAGAAGTCTGTTCTTTGAAAAGACAAGGTTTGACTAATTGATGACATAATCTCTCATCAGTTTCTGCATGACAGGAGAAATGGGTTGTGGACTTGCGTTTAACCCCAAGCTGAGGCATGCAGGGGATGGAGGTGTTTTTGTTGATGTTTTATTTCTTACTGCTGTTCCTACAACCCACAGGATAGGGTAATATTTCTGCTCTCTTGGACTTGGTGGGGCAGTCAGACCATCTGTGAAAACAGAGCCCTGTTCTCATCCATCCCCCACTAATATTTTGGAAATTAGTTATGCAAATTTCTATAGTAAAGTTATCTTTTCCTCTACCAGTGCCTAATAACAGCAGCAAATTCCAAGGTGAGATGGGAATGCTGGGTGCCGTAATAATCTTATGCTCACTTGATGAAAACTCTCTGCTAAGACTGGGGATAATTGCTGCCATGTCAGGCTGAAGGGAGAATGTAATTAACTTTGACCAGGCCAGGGACAGGAGTGCATCCTGAACCAAAAGTAAGCAAGGAAGACCCAGGGGAGGTCCTGTTAGCAGCCGGTCCTGAGGGGATGCTCACAGCAAGATGGATGTTGCTCACCTCATCTGGATTTGCTCAGTGTCCAGCATCCACTTCTTCCATACCTGCCTGTGAGGAGAGCAGCCTGTCTGTGCTGTGTTCTATCCCTTGCTCAGATTGCTTCCCCCCAAAACCTGCCTTTAAAAGCTGTTTTCTTTGTCTTTTCCTACTAGTCCTTGATAGACTATAAGCAAGCTACTGAAGCAACATCTCCTCAGGAGTATCCTGTGGTGGGACTCATGATGACTCTTCATAGTATCATTCTCTGGAGTTACAGAGGCCCTGTGCAGGAGCTGGGGAAATTGGGCTGCACTGCTGTATTTTATCTTTCTCTGGAACCTTTGCTGTGCTTCCAAGACGTCAAATTTGCTGTGTTTCATAGCCAAAACTGAGCTAGAGTCCCTTACCTTGTGCTTTCATGGGTTGTGATTATATGGCTGCTTTGATTAAGCATCATGGTAAAGCTGCTGCTGAATATAGTGACCTGCCTTCTTGCTTGGTCTAACTGCTTATTTCTGCCCTGCTCTTGTGCCAGAGCCAGTGTTCCTGTTGCTTCGCCGTAAGCAGAATCAACAAATTGTCTGCCTGAAAACTAACTCAGATGTGCTGTTTTTTGAGCACAGTCCAGTTTACTCCCTTTGCTTGTGTGCAGCTGAATCAACGTTGCTTCTAGCATACAGGAGGTGGTGGACGGAAAGGGCTGAAATAAAGGAAGAGTGAAACAACTTTTGTTTGACAGCTGTCAGAACTTACTCGTGGCGAAAGAGCTGCACAACCACAGCTTTGAACCATCCATGGTTTCAGAGTCTCCTCTTGTGGGGGTGCAGCTGTGGTAAATGTACCTGAATGTCTGCAAGGAAGAAAACCTGGCACTGTCTTTCTTCTTGGGAGCAGCTAATCCACACAGCAGCCCTGTGTGTGAAGTAGATACGGTAGTTCAGAGTGACTGGAGTTTAAGTACTGAGGATAGAGATTGTTACAGTTGCACATGGAGAATTGCTGTTACAGTTTTGAATTTTGTCCTGGCTGATGCTGTTCTCAGGAAAACCCAACACAAGTGGAATAAAATTATTCACAGGTAACAGAAAATCTGACCTGAATGATGGTCCCCTCTGGGTATCTTCATTTCTATTGCCCAATTATTAAAAAGAAAAAAGAAAAAAAAGGAAAATCTTAAATTCAGGCAGAAAGGATGTAGATTTTCTTCAACTGCTTTTGTTTGCAGTGGTCTTGCACAGGCATAGCTGCACAGAGAATTTGTCCTGCGCCTGGTGCTTGGTTGAAAAGTGTTGGGGATTTTGCCTTTAAGGGTTTTTCTTTTTCATGAATTGGAAATAGACAAGTTTCTTTCTAAGTCCTGGAGAGTTAATTCAACAAAAAATAAATAGTAGTTCTTATATTTATTTGAAAAGACAGTTTTTTGTTTGTTTTTAGACTTGAAATGTATACAGGATCAAGCTATTAGTGAAGGTGAATTTGTACTCGTGTTTCAAAGTGTTGCTGAAACTTTGACAGAATCTAGCAGTAAGACATTATTTTCAGAATCAGGGACTCTAGAGGGTGCCTTTAGTCTAATGCTGTAAGGTATCTATATCTTGGATAAGTACGTAGGAATTATCAAGTGATAAATAATATATTTGATGCTGCTATGAAAAATGCCAAAAAAAAGAAAGCATCAAGTGGAAATAATACGGAAATTCAGATTTAGTTGGTTACAGGTGTGGATTTAAAAAAAAAAAAATTAAAAATATAGAAAGCATAAAAATGTTTGAACATGATGTATAAATGTTTACTTATATACACGTTACCAATTGCGGCAGGCACCCGTATGAGGATTTTTTATTATTATTTTTTACTCTCTCTGCCTTTTCCAAGCAGGGCAGCCTCTATTTTTTTTCTGCTTCTTTGTCCCCCCAGTTTCCCATCAGAACTGTTTTGCTTGGTAGTAGGGTGATGGGTTAGCATGTCTGGGAGGAAAGACATCTGTGAAACTAAGATGGTGCTCAGTAATTTTTCACTGGTGTGCTGATGCAGTCAGGTTCTTTCTAGACAAACCAGCAGCCAGGTCAGCCAGAAAGGAATTGTAAATGACAAAGACTAACACAACAGAGCTTAAAAGCAAACAAAAACCTCTCCCCTCCCCCACCAAGCTACTAAAACCAATAGAATGAAAAAAGAAATCCCAAGCAAAGTCTCCTCCTGCCTTCATCCAAGATCCTTGGAGTCTGAAGAATGAAGCTCTGAGATTCTCGTGCCTTCATAAGGAGGAAGTAGGGAACAACCTTTGACCCTAGCTTACATTTGTTATGTTACTTCCCCCATAAAGCGCACTGTTAATAGGGCAGATAGTCTGGATCTCTGGAATTGAACCAACTAGCACAGGATGCTTCTCAGAAGTGAGTTATGCCCCAGTGATGAGAAATAAGATTATGACATAGGAAAGTAGGAAAGATTGAGAAGTTCAGGCTTAGGGTACCCTCAAGAGCATATAATGCAAGTTTTATTTCTGTGCATTCAGGGTTGATACCATAATTGGTGTTTTGATGGAGTATGGTAAATGGAAAACTTAAGGTACAAAGGGACCTCCAGGGGTCATCCAGTCCAACCTCCTGCTCAAAGCACGTATGTACTTCATGAATACAGAGTGATCCTGCTCTCCCAGAAGGGATTGATGGCCTGGGCTTGCATTATTTGAATAAAAGAGTAACGGTTGTATTCCCATTTGTATTACTTAGTATCCCTGTCTGAACTCGGTGCATGTGCCATCAGTCTTAATATGTTCACTCATATACTTGACAATTTATTTTCCTGGGCTGGAAGACTCCATCCATTGTTTTCAAAACATCTTCCTAAATGCTGCGCTGTTGTTTTTCTGAAACTTGTGTGTTAGCATTGCTGCAGCTCCGCTGGCATTACCTGCAAGAGGAATGGTGCTGTATGCAAACAGTCTTTGTTACTGTGTTTCTTAATGTGAAAGAAAGCGACCAGCGCCCTGTGCATCCAACCACAGTTAACTGCAGGATATGTGAGATATGTGAGCAGACCCTATGACAAGGAGATGAATGCTTTCATTTGTCCATCTGCAAGGTCTTATTCCAGTCTAAAAAAGAGTCTTAAACTGAGTGTGGCAGTGCTTGAGATGAGGTCTGTCTTCAGCAAGTATAGTCCTGAGCTGCTGCTAAACGTGTATTTTTTTTAATTTATGTTTTATGAATGAGAAGTACAAAATTTGCTGTATTCTCTCAAACGTTAGCTCTGCGAATTCTCTGTATCCATTGTAAAAGAGAGTTCTAGAGCTGGCTCTGCCGCTTGTACAGTTAATTAACCCCCCTGCTGCGGGCCTGGACGTTTGCTCTTGCTGCTCAATGATGTGTGAGAATTGACTGAAGAATGCACGCTCCTATGCAGGCATGTGCAGAGGGACAAAAAGCCTCCAAGAAGCACAGAAAGAGGATGGAGTAGCGTGCAGCTTCATAATCTGCCGTGATGAATGCTGGCTAAAGCTTGCACGAACCAGAGATTTTGATTACAACAGATAACTACAGGAAGGCAGAGCTTACCACTGTCCCATAGCAACTAGATTGTTCTTAAAGACTTGACCAACTAAGCACAATAGATGATGTGGTACTGAAGGTCATGGTTTAGCAGGGAAATATTGGTGGTAGCTAAATGGTTGGGCTAGATGATCTTGGAGGGCTTTTTCAACCTTAGTGATTCTATTCTATGATTCTAAGCATCAATAACTTAGAACTCTGATCTTCAGAGTCTGAAGCATTTCAAAATCCCTGCTCAGCTGTGTGACATTATACAAATGACTGCTAAAGGACTTGTGCTCTTAGTACACAGATGCACCTTGTCTTGTTTTTGGACCACATGCAAGTTTTGGGGAATCAAACTTCACAGCAGCGAGACTGCCTCTAAAATTTAATGAAAGAGAAATAAAAATGTTGCTTTAGTGTGTATTTTTATTGCAGAATTAACCTGCCCTGTTCTCTTCTTTCTCTATGAATACTATAGAAGTGCACACGCCACACTTTCCACTGCAGTTGGTGTGGCTTTTGAAGCTCACCTTTGCTACTGCATGGCCAGGGTCTTTTTACACTTATCCTTGTAATCAGCCCACTTCTGAGTAACACTGCTCTCACTGCACTGTGGTAGTTTTCTAATGACTTTTTGTAGTGTCCTTCATGTATCCAGCAGAGTAGATGAGTTTGAAACCATTTAATGTATACGGTACAAAAGCAGCCTATTCTGGGGCCTGAAATCCTAGCAGCAGTCTGAATGTGGTTTATTATGTCTGAGAAGGGAGACTACTGGGATCTAGTCATACAGTGCCTTCTTCTGCACTGTCCTTAACCTGGCTGCCAGTTCTAGAAAGATGCAGTGAGATAGGGAGGTACCTTATCACAGTTTCAAGGTGGCGTGGACATGGAAGTCCTCCTTATGTCCAGCTGCAGGTTTGGCATTGAGTCAGGCTCCCACCAGAAGCCTCCCCTCTGGTTCATGTTGCGTCAATAGAGGGGCTTGTGTGGTCATTTTTGTGCCTTTGGCTGAAGCACCATCCTGCTGTGACTTGGGGTGTGTTGCCCCTGAGTCCTATTACATCCACGTATATATATCTTATGTGACGTTATTTAATTCCTCGCTAGGTTACTCGCTATGGATGCAGATTAAAATGTGACTTGCGTTTAACTGGCAGATGCCTGTCTGTATTCTCTACGCACGATAAGCAGTAGTATTTTCCTGCAACTTGTGTGCTGCTTTAGCCCATCTGCAAATTCTTCCACGTTTCACACAGCTGACTGATTCAAAAGAGTTCCGGCGCAAGGAGCTGGGAAGTATCTGCTGGTGCTGTGATGGGGTGTATCGGGGCGCCAGCGGCTGTGCAGAGAGGGCACGGGGTGCTCTGAAATGCAGGCAGTCTCCAGAACTGGGAGCCTCGCATGCAAAAATTTGACTTCTGCAGCTGTTGAAATGATAAATATACAGGGGGAAAGAGCGGGCTTTCTGTTTAACTGGTGTCCTCAAAAGGCTGGTTTAAAATTTAATAGCACTTACAATACACTGATCTCTGCTGTTTGCCCTAAAGCAGCCCAGCTGCTCGCAGGGTGATTTGCAGCTTCTTGGGAGGAGGAAAGAGCTGAGAGGGTGCTGCTGAGAGCAAGGGGGAAGAGGGAACTGCAGCTTTGATAGTCTTCATTGTGAAATGCATTAGAACAGGAAAACAAAAGATGTTTACTGCCTGTGTTTCCCCTTACTATTTCACCATATTCTCTCTTCAGAAAACACTTCTGCAGCATGTTCTGCTCAGTGAGCAAGCAAAAAAGTCATAGTCTGCTAGTTAGAAACTGCTCTGAATTCTAATTCGTACTTTCCTGCCACTCGCTGGATAAACTTACAAAAGCTTTTTGCTTCTCTGTGCCGGATTCCTGATCAATTAAACATGGTTCGGAGTGTTTCAAGTGATTAAGTCACTGAGATACATTCATTCTTGTTTGCAAACTACCGAGATGATGTGAAGAACTACGTTACTATTAAATATAAGAAATCTGATCTAACACAAGTTGGGATGGATACCGAAGCGCCCTGCTGCCCATAGAGCTATGTAGGAACGTTACCCCAGTACCTTTTCTAATCTTTCACAAAGATTTATTTTAAAAGTGGTGTTCTTTAAATCCATCCTATATGTGGAAAAACTTTCGAGTGTATTTTGTTCTTTTCAGTGTTCCAGGGGAAAATACAAGCAAGGCAATAAAAGCTTTTTCATTAGGCAGTAATGTTTGTTCAAGTGCTGTGGAGTGGCATCTCTTAAATAGCATATTTAAGGAATGGAAGAAAGAGAGCTTCTGAAGGGCGCCTGCTCCTCTCCCCACAAAAAACAGTTAGAATCAATTCTCAGCTAATTGTAAGCCTGTAGGATGTAGCAGTTTAACAATACATGTTTCCCAAACAAGTGTGCCTTAGTATTAAACTAAGGTTTCTAAGCTCAGATGAAGCTCCTTGCAACAGGTTGATCTGTTCAGAGAAGGCTGATCAAAGACTAGCAAGCAGTTTTATTTTCCTCTGAATTTAAGGAAGGCGTGGTCTAGATAAGATTACTTGATATAGGGTGTTTTTTTGGCGCAGATTTGGATAGGGTTGGACGTAATGTTTCTCAGTTTATTTTCTGAAAATATGGCTGTATTAAGAGTTGTCCTGATCACTCTGTCTTTAAGCACCCGACCTCAGGTGGATTTCAGCCTCGTTGCAATAAGCCTGCGCCAGCCTGAGACATAGCGCTCAGTGAGAAAGCTTTATGAATGGAAGGCAAGAATGGATACGGGTTTAAAGCTGTTACCCACAAACCCAAACTTCCCCACTTCCCATAATTTGCCATAAATTAAATTATTAAATGGTCTGATATAAATCATTCGATGTACGTTTTAAGGTTATAGAAGAGATTAATTTTTCACTGTTTTCCTCACACATAGCCACTCCATCTACAAGTTGTATTTCGAAGACTGGTAAGATTAATAGAGGATTGTTCTTCAGAGTGCCTGAGTGAATTGTTCACATCAGTACTCATGCCTGGAATGTTTGCTTCTGGTGTCATCATTTTTAAATATAAATATTCATATTCCACCTGGAACAAAAACTGCTGGTTTTTGAAAGTGGGTCATTTTCCTTAAATATGAATCTTTCGGCAGTTTTCATGGTGCGCGTGTAATGCTACGTCAAAACTGGGGAATTATACGGTAGTATTTGTCTGTCGATGTATTCAGCTGAACCTCAGATTCTTTGACAGTCCTCACACAGAGAGGAGAGGACTTGTTTTCAGAATTTCAGTGGTGTAACAGCCGTTTATAAAAAGCTTTAAAATACAGAACTGGAATGGCTCCTTTTGAACTAAGTAGAGACTTCAGTCTGGAACAGGAGTACATGAAACCTTCTGCTTTATTCTTCTCCACTCTCTTTTACATGCAAGTGGAGAACTGCTGTGGGTCTGGCCTTGTTCTCTTCCGTCAGTGAGTCTGTCAGGAGAGAAGAGCCTGGAGAGAGGATTCCATATGATACTGTTAGGATGTGAAGCCCTGGGACTGGTTTATCTGAAGGACCGCATCTTTTGCGGGGTCATAAAATCAGTGGCTGTAACAGGGCTTACCCAGTACTCAAAAAGAGTGCAGGAGGTAAAGGACTACCAGCGTTTTCATTGCAGAGATCCATCTACATTGGAGCGCATACTCTCTGTGTAACTTTTAAGAAGTTTAAATTCTCCTTGTATTTCCCAGTGGTAATAAAGGGGGATGAGATAGGTATCCAGGAGTTAGAATGTGTAACCACAGGGATTAGTACGCCTCTTTGGAAGTTCTAAAATCTTTTTGGCATTAAAGAGCTGGATTTCTGTAAAAGCCCAGTTGAGGAAGGCTGCAAATGGGGAAAAAGTGAAGTATTGTGATACGGACATCATTCACTTTGTTCTGCTGTTTTCTTATTCACTTTAATTAATTCAGAAGTAATTATGCTGGAAGTCACGTAAGTGAAGATTCTATTCCCCAGTGCATGAAATGAAAGCACAAAAATTGTTCCAAGGTGTAGAGCTGCAGAATGTAGAATTTCTACTTTGTAGAATTTACTTCTGTAGAATACCTTATAAAAGACTGTACAGATTAATTTGTTAATGTTTGTGTGGCGTTTTGAAGTGTTAAATTGCCTCATAAGCAACGGGGATATAATAGTGCTATAACCTACTTTGGTTGTCGTACGTGAGCAAGGGCAAGATGTGCTTTAATATAGTTGTTGTAGTATAATGCTATGGTGACTGTTCAGTGGCTGGACACTGCCTAGATGTGTGTAGGTGGGAGAACTGGCTGCTTAGAAGAGCCTACAAATGTAAGTGCCTATTTTGGACGAGGTCTCAGTGTGTAGTGTTTCGTATGTGAATCTGGAACAAAATTCCGCGCTCTGGAAATGAAGTGCAGAAGGGAAGAAAATAGAGTCAGATCTGCTGAAGGTCATCTTCCCACTGACCTTTTCTTCATCTTATTTTAAAAGTTTTGAGCGTCTTCGGGAGGGGCTTCAACAATTTAGAAAGCTACAGATGATAATATTTTCCAGTGGTTCTTTATTTTTTATCCCTCCGTTTCCCTTTAGTGATTGTTTTCCTTTGCTTTTAGCAAAAACTATTAGAAGATGATGGAAATTTAATTACAGATTTTAATTATTTGGTAGTGAAAGGGTATTCTCATCATTTTGCACGCTGGAAGGACAGAATCAGGAAGAAGAGTGGCATGAAATTAGGACAAATAATAGGTATGTAAGGGCTTACATTTCTCATTCAGGAAATACCAGTGCATTACAGACGACTAGTGGACATCACAATAAAAATGCCATGGAAAATGATGTTCAGATTTTTTTTATTAAAACTCTGACTTGTTTACATGGTGCTGTATCTGACAGGCAAGCTAAGTATATTTTACATGTGTCACAATATATATGGGGAAAAAAAGGCCAGTTGCCACAAGCACCACTGTACTACGCTCCGTCTACTGGCCTTGTGTCATTGGTAGCTATTGAGCGTTCGCTTCCAATCAGCCGTGAGGGCGGCTTTCTGTACAGCCACTGCACAAACTGAGCTCAGCTCGTTTTACAAAAGGACAGATGCTTCTTTTCTGGTTGTTAGAAACAGCTGTCTTAATTTCAATTCAGGGGAAGTGCAGGACCAAAAAGGAAAAATTATTGTTTAGGCAAATGTCCTGCTTTTTAAAGCAGGATATGTAAAATGACAGAAGGTAAAAAAAATTAGATCAAAATTATTGAACAATGTCTTTCAATGTTTGTTTGAATTTTACTCGATATGAAGCTGAAATGCATAATTTTGATCAGATAGCTTCTGCATCAATACGTTCAGTAGCAGTTAATTATAAGAGTTTACAAAACTTGCAGCAGAAGTCACATCTGCAAAATGGGCCAGAATATTACATGTTGTAGTCGTTTGTAGCTGATGTGTCCATCAATCTTAGAAAGAGTATATGCATGGATATTGCTAATTATTCAGTACAATGCGCAGCATACTCAAACCCCTCCTTAGACTCGATTCTCATCGGTTAAAATGAATGGTTTTTTCTGTTCACTTGAGCCGGTACAGAATCAAGCCTCTCAAGGAAAATTCTTGTATTTTCTGAATATCAATATGTGCTATCTCTAAGAAAAAGAATAATTGGACCCCAGGTCTCCCTTCATGTTTTAAATAGCAAGTTTACCTCTGTTGTCAGGGAAAACGAAGCAGTAGCCCCTGGAATGGAAGCTGGGCAGAGGAGAGAACCCAGGAAGATGCTGCAGCCGTAGGCAGTCTGGGCATAGCGAGCTTGTGTGGACAGCTGGCTTGCCAAGACACTGACTGGTAGGAAGATGGCAGGGCTCAAAATTCTCCTCATCGCTGCACCAACCAAAGAACGTCACAAATAGTTTTGAATTAAGATTCACGTGTAAGGCATGAATAACTGCATAGTTCTTTTGTTAACGTAAACATGAAGGCTCATAGAGGGAGCAGGGGTAGTCTTGAGCTGTTTCATTGGTCCCGCTCTCAATTTTCACCTATTTGAAAGTGAAATTCAGCTGTGTTTGGAAAGATGTCAGGAAATACAGAAAATTCTTGAAGTGCTCTTTAGGCTGAATACCTGCTGCAGTTGGTGAGAAATTGTCTTAGAATATTGTGAATTGAAAACAAGAACGTAGCTCAGGGATTTAATCCACAGAAAAAATGGAGAAAGAAAAATCCTTGAAACACACCGTTAACAATAGCCCTAGGAGCAGTTAAACCAGATAATTTATAAAATAACATAACTTGCTGTATTCTTTTTGCCAACTTCTTTATTACAGCCTAGTTGTGTGAAGATAATTTATACTTCTGATCAGCCTTATTGATTCGATTATATTACGTGCGTTGAAAACACAGGACTTGCTCTCCAAACAAAACTGCTTGCAATAGAGGTTTTTTCAGTTGTGGGAACAGTTGCTACTCTTGTTTTTTGTAGGTCTTAGTTCTCTGTAACATACATTTTATTTGTAGTCAGCTTGGCTTTGTCCGTTTATTATATGTGAGGAGCCGTGGAATGAATATCCAAAATTAGGATTGGCTGACTTTGGTGAAGGTACAGACTTCAAAGTGCCTACTCACCTTCTGCAAACAGAGAACAGACTTTGTAGTCATTTGGACCATTGTGTAAAATTTGTCTTCTTTAACTCCTAATTTTTAAAGATTGCAGCAGGCGGAGTGGTGTGATATGTGAAATTATAGCAAATCTCTAGAGTTTTTTGGAGCAGAATATAGTGCAGATTGTTTGCAAAATTCTTCGGTCTTCTTTGAGATTGATATAAATGCAGTTCTGTTTGTTCCTAAACATTGTTAAAACTGGTTAATTAAGGCTTAAGAACTGTACTTTAAATTAGGATGCGAATGGTGAAGGTTGTCTGGGGTTTGATACTCAGCTATTGGAAAGTGGAAGATTTTTTTAGCTCCTTCCATAACCTCTCGAATCTCCCCCTTCAGAAGCGACATTTTATTCTGCTTCTCCATATTATCTCCAGATCCATTTTCCGGTATGAGGCAGTCTTTCATAAGATGTTTGTCAGATGCCATGTTATCAGTTTCAAAATGGTGAAAAATCGCCCCTTTTGTAAAGTCCTGATAGCACTGAAGCTGGTGTACACTTTGCTATTTATTTCAGTGGGGCCGAAGTTTTGTCTCTTGCCATCTTTCTGTCCCAGATTCTTTGTTTTCTGTCTTTTTTGCTACCGACAATGCAGTCCGCTTTATTCAGGTGTGCAATTTTTAGATTTTTTTAGTATGTTCATTCCATTGGTTGTTGTCATCTAGGTCAGTTACAAATCCGGTGCTCGCATTCTTAGCATCCTAAGACATGGGGGTTTTTTTGTATCCCTATGGGCAAGCCTTGTTCCGTACCATGCCTTAACCACTGCAGGTTCTTCAGCTCTGTTCTAGACATGTCTAATGTGACAGAAGGAATAGAGGCTTGTTTCACTTCCTAACATGTAGCTGTTAAAATAATCCTTCCTGCTTGCTGATTTGTCACTCTTATTTTTGTATTCCCCCTACTGTTCACCATCCATATTTGCATCAGATTTGAGCTCCTTTCGGTACTGTCAGAGTTCCACATAATTCTGCCCTTCCTTACTTATGTTCCCTTGCTGAGTTTCCTGTCTCTCCCCCACCCGCTCCACTTCTTTAATGTTCCCACACATCCATCTGTCACTTCTTGAGCAGTTGCTTCCGTGTCATCTTCCATGTTGCCATCTATGCAGCGTTTGACCTCCCAGGACTTTTCTGTGGTGGTGCTTAACTTGTCCACATTTAAGTCTCATTTAAATGAACACTGAAAGAAAGAACATTTCTTTACTGCTTTTATGGAGCCGAGTTGGGCCGTATTTTAAAACATAATCTTTCCTGTTTATTATTCCTCTTTCAGTAACTTCTGTTGCTGTATCTATAAACTGTACGCTGCTCATGTTACCAACTCCCTTTAAGTGCCTAGATAGATACCCTTTTGCAAAAATATCTGGAATAATTTAAGATGCTGCAGCTGCGGTTATGTGTTTTGCACCTCAGCTAATCAAATGCTTCAAGTGTTTTACAAGCTGATGGTGACAAAACTTGGAGCAAAGCAGCCTCAAGTTTCCTCTGCACGGGAGAACATAAAACTAAGAGAGGTGAACAGTAGCATCTAAAATGGTCTCAGGCAGACTTGCAAGATGATATCTGCCGGAGCCCAAGCTATGAGGAAGCAGCTAGTGTGTTTGTGTGTCAGTGCTATCCAATGGGTTTCAGCAGGGATAACTTCAGGGCTTAAACTGCTCTTGCAAAGGTTACTCACCAGTTGCTGTATTATTAAATGCCTGGGCAGTGGGAATCATTACAAGCCAAAATTGACAAAACTAGAACGATAAGTGAAAAGCTGTTTGTTTTGGTTTGGTTTGGTTTTTTTTTTTTGGTTGGCTGGTTGGTTTTTATGTGTGTGGCACTTGTATTGACAGTGCAGTCAGGAAAATGTAGGCTTCTCTTGAGAATTTTAGCTCAGCCCGATCTTGCTAGCACTGTGCTAAAAGCACGTGGTCAGATAGCCAGATCTTGGCTTCTTAATTTTTTTTCCGTCAGGACGCTATTTTGGCTATAGATGTAGTATCCTGTCTGGAAAAATCTGGAGCAAACAGATTGGACTTGTATTGCTTTTAAAAGAAGGAAGACTTAAGATTAACCCTGATCAATGGCAGTGTTCTGTAACTTTCCATGTTTTACAGGGAGCCTCTGCTTCAGCATTCTTGAACTTGACACTGGACGCCAGTGTGCGCATTGTAGGTGTGGATATTGTAGAGGAAGCATGCAGCAGAAAAGGTCATCTTTAATTGATCCCTCTGAAAATTCTCAAATACAGACTGTGTACTAAAATATGTGTGTATTGAAATGAGATGATGTGCCTTTGCTGGAAATAGCCTCTAAACCAAGTGGACTTGGAACTTTATGGGCAATGAGAATGTAGAAGAACCACGAACGCATTCCTAATTTCTTGGAGTGCTGTACGCATTAACAGCCCTTCGAGAACATTTTCACTTGCGTACTTTGTCTTAAAAACGCCGCTACGACTTGTAATGATCTTGTTGGTGTAATGCTATCTCAACACACAGTTCTGCTGACAGGATGAGATAAAACTAATGCTCATCTGACCTGGTGATTTTTCCATTCCAAGAAAAGATACAGAAAGTAAAAGTGTTCAAGCAGGGCCAGCATCAAGACTTAAAGCGTTGTAAATACAAAAGCAGAGGTCACTTACTATAATTTTAGTAATAAGAATTATACTCTGGGAGTCATCCTTTATAATAATCATTTCAGAATATTAATGATGATGAGGTATTTTTGTGGCACTTCTGAGTAACATGAATAACATGAGAAGCAAGGTGGTTTTGGTTGTAATTTTGAGCTTAGGACTGTACGTAGCCTAAAAATGAGCTGGCAGACTTCTGGGCACGCTTTTCATTACGTCGGTGTATGAGTAAGCACCTCAGTGAGCTGGATGGGCTGCACTGGGCTGTGTCTTGCTTGCTGGTGCTGCAGGCTCAGGTGCACATGTGATTTCCCAGAGTCTGGTAGGACAGGCGGCTTAGCTGATTTTCTATAGACAGATTAATTATAAGGCAAACCGTTTAATTTATAACAGGCATACAAGTGTGCAGGCCGGTTAGCCTGCGCATGTATATAAATCAGGTAAACATCACAGGCTAATACAGAACTGCGTGCGTTGTGACTAATCTTAAAAACAAACGTATTTGTGCTTGTGCCTGTCACACCTATTACAGAGCGTGGAGCAAACATGTGGAAATCACCGTATCATGTTAGAAATCTAATAGGAAGGGAGGGGGAAAGCAGAGTGATGAGGGGCAGCTGCTGCCGCTGCCCGGATTGGCAGCCTATTTATAATCGGGCAGGCTGGAAGCTGGATTTCTGTGCTGGGCTGTGACACATCAGATACCAACGGTGATGCTTTGTACACAGACGTTGAGCATTTCTGATTTAAAGCAATGCAAGTTTTTTTCACATCCAAAAAAGAAAATAAATAAATGGACCAAACCACCTCTTCAGGTTTTTGAGTAGTTTTGAACCGTGTAGTACTTTTGTATTGGGAAACTACACTTAGCGGTTCATTACAGAATTTTTACACGAATCAAACGTGGTAAGGTAGTAGGGCTTGGCTGCATGTACTGAGTGCCATTTGTAATGATAGCACCATGTGAGATGGAGCGTCGCACAAACGTTGTGTAGGTAAATCTGCAACACTTACCAGCCTGTCTTTGTGTTGGTTTTTCTTTTTTCTTTTTTAATGGATATTTAGACACATGCTGTGGTATTACCTTAAACTTTATTTCAACTTCTTAACCACTAGCGCAGTTCCACTGGTAAGTGACAGGTGAAAGTATTAGGGCAGGCATTTTGTTTTGTCTGTGGACATTTCTGGCTGGAAGTCCAAGTTACACACAAGAGCACTGGGGCCCACGTGGCTGGGTTCTCTGCTTGAACTCTGCTGCAAGACTTGCACCAACTGGTTTGTTTCCAGGTAAGGTTCAGCTGCCTGAAACCTCTCACCCTTCTGGGAATCCCCCACTGCTCCTTTATTCCATATGTCTGTCAAACTTTAGCATCCTTAAAGAAATCTTTAATTTTTGCATTAGCAACTGTTTTATAAGTGGGCTGGCCTAGAATTGCATCTTGACTTGATCTGCTGTTTATCTAACTGCTGGCAAGGAGATAGGTAAAATATTTTTTTAAGTATTGAGATTATGTAGTTAGCTTTCCCTCTTCTTTAACATGTGCTGTGAGATTGTAAGTGATCTCATACCTCAAACCTGGAGAAAAACTACATTTTCCGTATTTTGGGGAAGAAGAGGGTAAATAAATTAGTAGGAGTCTTTTCTTTACCTAAGTATGTCTTACCTAAGTAAAAGTGAACATAAATTCTTCACCATCGTGTCTTATGGTTGTGAGTTCTAGAATTTATTTATTAAACAAAACTCATTTTTTCTCTGATTTTTTTTTTTTAACTTCTCATTTTTGTAATGCTTCTTTTTTCTTAGGTTTTTAAAAGGAGTAAGGACTTTGTTTTCTCTGTAGCATTTATTCACTCCCTTTGTCTGAATCAATTATATAATCCTATTTTTTTTCCTCTCGCATGAAAATCTTTCTAAGCCTTTGATTTATTTGTGTTGCCTGTTACTGAATTAATGATACCTTGGTTGTTTCTGGGGACTGACTTAGGGAAAATGCATATTCAGGCTCCTAGGCCCACTGTTAATTTATATAATGCCGTATCGTTTGTGTATTACATCTTCTTTGATTTGCCTTTCTAAAAATGATTTTTTCACCTCGTGTAAATCTGAGCTTCTGAAAGAAACATCCAGGATTTTTACTTTCAGGTACATTTATTGATTGGTTTTGCTCTGTCATTGCTGACCGCGTTGTCTGTGGTAAGCATTCAAAGTGCCTGGTTGCGAAGTAAGGCTGGTTCAGCCGTATTGTCTCGGATTGCTTTTTGTGTCTTTAAGGTAGTTGCAATGCTAACAGTTTGATCTGCTGATGAATATAAGACACCTATTTCTGTCAGTTGCTATAATACTTCATTTTAAAATTCCTTCATAATTACTGATATTTGATGTATTTTTCCCAGTGGCTGTTTGTTTATCCTGTGATTTTATCTGATTCCAACATCATCTCTTTGGCATTCTGGTTATCATATCATTTTATATGAGAAGTAAAGTTGTAGGCAAATGTTCATCTCCTGAGATGAAGGCCTGCTACAAAGAAGTCCTTTTGTTTCCTCTGCGATTGAGTGACCTTCCTTGTCCACCTGTCCTCCAGCAGCCGGGTGGCTTCCTGCGTTGCTGCGTCTCAGGGCTGCCTCGGTGCTGGTGTCAGAGCTCTGTTTGCTGTTCAGATTTCCTCTCATGTCGCTTTATTTCCATCTTTCGTTTCACCTGTCATAATTGATACTTCCTGATAGCAGTTTGCTAGGGGTGAATTTCCATCTTTTGAAGGATACGTGTCTGCTGCTAATAACATCTTAAATCACACCGTTAATGACATTGGGTTATTTCTCCCCCCCACCCCCTTTTTTTTTTCTTCCTAATCTGTGCGCTTTTTCAGGTGTTTTTTTTTATGCTATGAGTCTCTTCCATTTGGTAAAAGGCTTTTTGGTAAGCACAGAGGTTTTAGTTTCCCTGCTTTATTTGTAAAGCCTTCCAACCCACGTCATTTCTCTGAAGTATTACGTTAGCAGTGAGTGTTCAGAATTGCAGGTATGCCTTCTCCCAAATGTTTTCCTGCTTTGTTCCTGGTTCCCGTGCCGCTCCGTGGGTTGTATTTGCACACATCTGTGTGTGTGTGTGAGCCTGGTGAGATGTGCTGGCAGTTTGCAGGAGCTCCTGGGCCTAAGTGGGGGAACTGGTGGAGCCTGTGAGCTGAGCCAGGGGTGTAGCTCCGGATTTTTTCTTCTCCTGCTAAGACTCAAGGTAGTACATGCAGGCAGCTGTGGTAACGCTTTTAAGTGTTTGGCCGAGATTCAAAGGGAGCGCGTTCCATTAGAGCCTCCCCGGCACGGCTGTGTGAGCCAGCACCCCCATTCCGCGGCCTCCTCCATCCAGGCTTCCTGTGCTGCCTCCTCCTTCGTGCTTCACTGATCACCACCCTGTGTCCTCTTTCTGCTACTGCAGGAGCTTTCTGGTTGGGTTTTGTGACGCTGGAATGGATCTCTTCCAGCCTAGGAACAAAGGCCAGACCAGCTCTGGATGCTTACAAGTATTTTTCATTTGCACGTGCTCACACACGCCAAAGGCATGTTGAAATAGATTTCCTCTCACCGCTCTGCAATTAGCACCTATGGTGAAGTGCTGCTTTTGTCAGTATTTTCACGAACATTTTGTTTAAGAGAGGGAGGGGAGGTAAGTAGTCCATCTCAGCAAAAGTGCTGACCCAAAGCAGTATCATGAGGCTTTGTTCCAAAAAGTCAAATGTGTCAGATGTCAGCTGAGAGAAATTCTGTTCGCAGGTTAAGAATTATATTGGAAAAAAAAAAAAGCCATGCCCTCAGTGGAACTGTAGGCAAAGTAAGAGCAACAGCGTACTGCTAAGAAGTCGACTAGCCTGAACAGATATGACGTAGCATAGATAGTCCTCCTTCCTGCCGTGAATAACCAGAATACACAACACCAGCAGCCTTCTGTATGACGTATAGCATGTGTGGAGGTGTTCATTCGATGCGTGTTTGGAGCCGCCTTTGTCCTGATCAGCTTGCAGTCAGAGCAGAAGTGTGCCTGGGTTAGTGCCTGGCTGCCCAAATGCCACAAAAGCGGCACTGACTGAGCATATCGTTCTTCATCCTGCCGTGTACTGAATAAAGGCCTCAGAGTATCGGTGTATCCGGAGCACTGACAGGTGCTCATAGTTGAAAGCTGTAATTACAAAAAGGTAAGATCACGTGCTAGAAGCTGCGACAGGAAAAGTGAGAAACAAGAACAGGCCAATCTTGCTGCAGAACTGGACGCTTGTTTCATTAATTGTGGAAAATAATGTTACAAATTTTTTTTAAAATACAATTAGAATGCTAGCCCAGACTGTCAAATGTCTAATGTTATAATCCTGAGGAAAACTGGTTTTCACAGGCACAGAGCTCCATCTGCTTTTATTGATTTTCATGGCTTTAGAATTAGTCTTTTTTTGCTTAGGACCTGACTTTGCATTTGGGAGATCTACACTTGTTTGGTTTTTGATTTTTATTTTTATTTTAGATTAGTCTCTCTGTTTCAGTTTTCCCATATGTGAAGTTAAAAAATAATGAATACTTTACTCCCTACCAACATTGCAAGGTTATTGTGAAGATTAATTATGCTTGTAAACATTATATAAAGGCCCAAATATTGCTAGCGGTGTTGCTGTGTTTTATTAGGTATTTCCATGGTTCATCCTACAGGTAAATATGGGTATAATATTCAGTGACGAGTAGTTGGTAGTTCAGAAATGAAAAAATATTGTTAATTTTAATTCCTTTTTTTTTAAGAAGTACCTACTTAAAATTATTGCAAATCAATGTCATGCCCTGTTTCAATTTGAATAATTCTAATTTTAATAATGTTAAGCAACACAAGGTTGTTTCTGACATTTTAAAGGAGCTCAAATGAACAACCTCATAGAAATCACTTAGTATGCTGCTGGAATTAGTGCACGTGTGTTAAGTTGAATTATGATAGTAGTAGTCCCTTCTGCAGGTAAGGAGCATATTTCCTCATTTATGCTTATTCAGTTAATTTAGTTGTATAATTACTTCGTAAAGAGCTGAGAAACAACAGAGAAACTGTTTTCTCTTGTGATCTGTAAGTAAAACGCGGCTGAGGAAGGACAACATCTACTAATTCTAAAATATTGAAGGGCATATTAGCTAAAAACAGTTCAGTTCTGTCTTATCAGGTGGCCCTTCTCTATTTAATTTGTCTGTTTTAAATGCAAACCATGCGTAGACACCCTTCCCCCTCAGATACACAGCAGATTAAATATACTGATCTTTCCTTCATTAAATGTACTGATTTTTCCTAAAATATGTACGCTGTGTTCTGCTGCAGTATTTAAGTTTATCTCAGCACAAATTATTGTTAAGAGAGTAACAGAATAAAATTGAGCAAAATGAAATAATGATTTCTCTAACATAGTAATTTATATGTGAATGATTTGAATGAATGCATGCTTAGGTGTATTTTTACTTTAAAATGATATTGATCAGAGCTACTTACTCTTAGTTCTTTTACATCGTTTCCTAGATTCACTGCCAGTGAGAGCAGCTTTTATTATTTTTTTTCTAAAAAGTTAAAAGGAAGTAAAAATTCACAACAAGATTAAACCGCGGCTGTTTAAATGAAGATTTTCCTGTTTGGTGATGTAACTAACAAATAATTTGCGGGGTTTTAAACGGAGCTCATTTCCCTGCGAGCCCTGACAGATAAAATGTACCCTTAGATTTTAATGCATTTAACGCTCTTGATAATGTAGGGTGCCTACAGATCTTTGTGTTTGGAGTCACAGAGTGCATCAGCAATGTGTTGAGTCGTCTTCTTTGTGTCCGTACACCCTGTTTTGTTTATAATGTCACTAGTGGATGTTCGCTTTCTTATGTGAATACCTGGAGAGAGAGGTATGTTAGAAGCAAAGGTCAACAGCATCACACTTCTGCTGCAGCATCGTAGGTAGCGGTTTCTTGCTACTATTCAGTTGGTTGTTAGATTCCCTCCTCTCCTTCCTGCACCACGTGTGTTTTATTCAAGGCACAGTTGAATCAGCAGGCTGAAGAAAAGAGTAGCCTTCAGAAAGGTTAAAGTCATCAGTAGCATAATAGTGTATAATAGCGGCATGTAAGCACAGCCTTGCCATCAGCATCCAGATGTGTAACTCCATATGTGAATTAAATTGACCTGATAGTTGACGTTTTGTTGTTTGATTTTCAAGAGGATAATTGTACAGCTCGTGATTTTTCTAGTGAACGAATCTGTCATTTCAGTATATTTGGCAGGTTTTTGTGTGTGGGTCTTCTTTTTTTTAATGGATGGACTTTAATGAAGACACTTGTGGGGGCTTGGTGTGAATTAGAATTTTGCATTTTAGTCACAACGTGGTTTTGTCACACCTGTTTGTGTATGGTACCCTAATTAGCATTCAGTTGAGCTCATTTTGATGTAACTTGATTTTAAGCTGAAGTCCTGAGCTCATCAGAAAGAGCTTCTCGTGGTAAATGAGAATGCTGACACTAGAAATGCTTTACAGCACTGTAGAAAACATGAAAAGTAGCTTTTCTTATTATGAACAGGAAGTTAAAGGAAAAGCCAGCTATTTAAAATGAGAAATTACATATCCCCTGACAGTATAATGTGTATCTCATAGTCTTCATTCCATGGAGATGTATTATTTTTTAATCATTAAGGACATAGTTGCTGCTTTGTGAAGAATGTTGAGGACTGGTACTTCAGTATATGGGGTGGTTGTACCCAGGTGAAACTTCAGGTACTGTCACCACACCCCTTGCTGACTTTCAGAACATCTTTATGCCCCTCTAGGAGCAAACTTTCAAATAGGAATTCTGCATTCTTCTGAAAGTCTGGTTTGGAACTACTCCGTACTCTCCCTGTGCTTGTGTAGCTTTAACTGAGCTTCTCTTATAGTGAAGGTGAGCTTTTGCTGCAGGTACAGGTGATACATGCTGTTTTTGCTGATGTCACAGAAAGTCTTGTAACTTCTGCCAGTGACTTTTGCTGAGCTCCATTACTGGAATCTGTCTTCTGTGTGAGAAGCTGGCTTGGATTCCTGCAGGTTATTTGAGAAGGAGAAAAGGAAAGTGGTACATTATCGTGCCATTGTGGATGATAGCCTTCTGTGTTGCTTCCATGTTGTCTGCCTGAAGTTACACAGAGCATCTACCTCCATGTGCAAACGTTCATTGCCACTGTTTGGGGAGCTGTAGTCATCTCTGCTGCAACTGAAGCCCACGATGCACCATTTACCCCCTCTTGCCTTGGGTGACAGTGTCTAGAAGCATTTTTTCCTCTCCTTAAAAAATGGGGAAAAAAGTTTTGTAGAAGTAGGATACAGTTATACCCTAATAACAATCTCCCTGTTGTTTTTCTGAGGCAACTGGGAGTGGGAGATGGTTTTTAGAAGAAAGGCTGAGACTTATTTGGGCAGCTTTAAATGATGTAGTGTTGCACATATTGCTACAAAGTCATCCTCTGCCTGTAGTGCACAGAGAGCGGGTACTGTAGAGCAGAATGAGGGGGTTAGGATGTTAGAGAAGAGCACAGTTCTCCTCGGTACACTCTGTACACTTTTTTTTTTTTTTTCATTACTTTGTATACAGTGTTTCTGGAGGAAAGTAAAACAAACATGCCAGAAATATTTGATACAGAAGTTAATAAATGAATCCAAACAAGAACTAGGAATAATATTGACTTAATCAGTTCTTCTAACGAAGCAGCCAGAACCTGTAGCTAACGTCTACCTCCTGCAGGCGGAAGCACGGGGTGCAGCCCTCCCATGAAGCTGAACTCCCGGTGTGCAGCTGCCTGGCACTGGGGTGTCAGCGTGTCCTGGGTGTCGTGTGGGCTCTGCCGCTCCCAGGGAGAAGATGTGGTGGTGGCTGAATGATGCCAGGAGGAGGAATTTGGCCGTTTTTGTGAGGAGGAGTGGAGGCAACCTGTATGGTAGTGCTTTGCATGTAGGAAATCTGCTGGCAGCATCAGCCAAGTTGGAATAAGCAGCTGCTGGTGCAGGGACCAGAGTTGTCTCTCATGGGAACTGCCTCCTCTTCCAGCTGCCTCTTGCTTTCTCACTCCATCCTGGTACAGCTTGGCTTCTTTTCTGTGTTGCTAAGAGGGGGAGATACAAAGCGTCTCTGGCCCAGCTTTGCATATAACCAGGCCTTGGGAAAAGGAGATGTACTTTTGTATTATCTCCAGCTGAAAAGGGAAATGGATGTCATCTGTCACTTTTTGGGCAAGTACTCCAACTACAAGGACATGTGCAGCCGAGCACTGCTGCAGTAATGTGGGTAGATGCCTAAGCCTGCAAAACAAATGTGATTTCAGGCATTCTTCCTCATAAGAGCTTTCTTAGGTATAATTGGTCTGTCCCTTTACTTTAGGTGATGTACATCTCCATCGCATTAGCTCTCACTAAGCTCTGCATAAGGAATGGAGGTGTCCCGGTGTGGTCACTGGGCCAGGATGAGGTGTTTGGGGGCTGCGGAGCTGTCAGACATAGCCAACCTGCTAGGTTTCTGATGCTTATTCACCTGCAAGATGTTATTTGCTTTTCTTTGTATTTTATTAGCGTAGAGGAATCTAAAGAAGCACAAAGAGGGAGATGGAGTAGGTAAAGCGCCATTGCTTTTCAGCTTCTCGTAGGTGTAGAAAGTGACAGCTGAAATCCTTTTTTGTGTAGTGCCGTTCCTACTGAGTAGGAATCGAGGGAAGTGAATTTACAAGAAGTAACTTCCTTTTCAAATTGAACGCTTTATTTTATGTAATGGCTGTCGTTAGCGGATTGTTACTGTTTAATTTCCTTTAAAATTATTAGTCACCAGGAAGATTTCAAGTAAAGTTAACACTAATGAAGAATTTTTAAAGTTTAATCATTAAAAACACCTCAGACAGCCAGTAATGCACTGGAACAAAACCAATGGCTTCCTGAAACAAGATGGGACGTGGTTCCTCAATCAGTGATTTCTGACAGTACCCAGAAAACAATTTAGCAGAACATTCTGTGTGACATCCGGCTCTCCCATTTTTAAAGCACTGCTCTTTCTGATTCCCCGTGCTTTCTTTAAAAAAAAAAAAAAAAAAAAAAAAAAAAAAAAAAAAAGGTGCTTTTAAGCAGAGAGATGTCCTTGACTGAAGATGAGACAGGAAAGTTGTTACATTTCCGTTTGATTCCACGTGCTCTGGTACATCTTTCTTTAATTACTACGGTATTATTTTTGGTTAAGTTCCTCCTTGCACTTTCCTTATTTAAATCTCCTCTTCACGTGACTCTAATTTTATCGAGGTGTTTTAGTAACTGATTCCTCCTCAAGTGTTCAAAGCCAAGCTGGTGAATGCAAAGACTGAAAAGATTGTGCTCTCTGATTTCAGTGTAGCTCAGCTCTTCCAGCCTGTAAAGGCTTATTTTTGCTTATCAATGTGAACAGCCAGAATGCCTAGTTAAAATGAAATCCTGGAGCGTTTCTCAAAGAGAGGGGGTGAATTTAACTGCTCTTTTGTAAAGTTTGGGGGCCACAGATTCATCTCAGAGCGGTGAAGTTAAGAAGAATCAACACGTGTTCCGTACAGTGGGCATTCCTGCTGACCCAGCAGCCCCTCGGGCTTCTGCTCCCAGAGAGCTGTGGGCACAGCGTGGGGCAACGTCAGCCTCCGCGCCGCGCAGCATACGGTGTGTGGGACACGATCACAACACGTGGGAAGGGACTGCAATATCCAGCACCTGTCTTCTGCTGTATGTCCTTAATCGGTTATGCTATATTTTTTTTCAATGATGCTTTTTGGAAGAAAGTATTTGGATGAATTAAATCAGGTATTTATGAAAGAACATGAGGGGAAAAAAAAAGATTCTGCTGTTGGCTACTGTGTTAAAGGTGTTACTTTCAGTCGTAATGCCAGGGGAATGCAAGTGTTTGAAGCAAGGACCTCAGCTCAGTGCTCAGCGCAGCTCTCTCTTGCCTGAGTTAATGGGATAGTGGGAGAAGTAACAAAAGCAATCGGTGGGTATTTTTCCCCAAAACGTGGCTATTTTTAAAGGAGTGTTTGAATGTGCTTTGGATTTCCTGGAATCACGTCCCGTTTTGAGGGCCTCACATCAAACATGAGGATTTGTCACGTTGCCTGAAGGGATGGAAGGGGCGGGTCTTTTTTCTGTTGTGCTAGAACCGTGTTTCGTGTCTGATTTTTTCAGAAATGCCCTTGTGCGATCTGCTTTAGCACCCTTTTGAGTTAGAAGCGGGCAAAACCAGGAAGAGCAGCAGCGGAGGAGCTGTGCCGGGCCCGGCCGGGTTCCGCTAGGTGGCGGCCGCTCGCCAAGCCTCCCGTTTGCACAGCAGCCTGCAGTGGCGCTGGGGGAAAAGCACGGAAGCAGAGAAGCTAGGCGAGAGTTTGCTACTCCAGCTGGGTTTTGAGCAAATCCGGCAACGGTACTTTAGCTGTCTGAACAGAAGGGTTTGCTCGCTCCGCGTTGCCAAAACTTCACATAAGTAGAACGTGAGCATCGATTTGAGGCCTCTGAAACGTGTCAAGTCCAGAAGACATTTTGCAGATGCAGTCACTTAAATGTTTGGATATGGAAAAGTTTGCTTTTAACTACTTTTGGTTTTATAAATGTGAATGCTTTTGCTTTCTCTGCTTTTGTAAGCAGTCTGTTAGCAGTGAGAAAGTTACCTGTTTTTCATTGGCTTCATCCTATTCAGCAAACTGATGTATTTGATGCGTTTTTTACTGGGTGTTAATTTAGCAGAGATCCTCTCATTTACTTTATTGTTTGTGCATCTTCAGGACTGAACTGACTCACTTTTCAGGACCTTCTTTAGTTTCTCGTGCAGCTGATTTTTGTTGTATTCCAGTGCAGTCATGAAGTCAAGAAAAGCTGCAAGTACAGTGATCCTTGTAGGTGATTTTCAGTCTTACAGTCTTTAACAATAAAAGAGAGATCGCCTGCTTTCTTGAAAGCTTTTCTCTCTGGAAGTGTCAATGGTCAATGACCAAATAGGAGGGATGCATATATATCCAAGCAGATCTGTCGCAAATCATTTCACCGTGGCCAAGTTTGTAAGTAGTGGCGATATCTTTGATTCAAAGAAATGACATCCAGTCAGGAACGCGAGCCTTTTATAGCTGCAAAACGGAAACAGCAGTTTCCAAGATAAAACCGAGCTGAGAATAGTCTCTCTGAGTTTTAATTGGAAAGAGAGGAAAAGGTGGGTGGTGGTTGTGAGCGGAGCGAATGTCAGCGAGGGGAGAGGTGCTGCTTTGTATCGCCTGTGTTAGCATCGGGTACACGTCTGTAACGGATTGCTGCTGTCAGCGGCAGCATGGAAGATGGGCGTAGTTGCTGTTTTAATGATGGACAAATGAAATTATCGTATCCAGCAGTGGTACATACATCCAGCCAATGGGGCAGAAAAAGAGGGGTCTGAAGGGCTGAGAAAGGTGAGATGTTCTGTCTAGGCAGTCACCCAGGGGTTTCTAATTCTGACTTTGCAAAAAAGTAGTCTGAAGCCTGCCTGGGATTTGTGAAGAGGGGGCACATGCCGAGCATCACTGATTCAGCCATCTATCTGACTGTTTCTGTTGACTGTATGTGGAGGCAAGCAAAGATTTATTTTTAAATTACAGTATTGGAAGAGTTGAATAACATCGTAGGTAAATGGCTTTTGTGAAAATACCTGTGCTGTGGTCAGCTCAGATACTGAAAGACTGCAGGTACGTTCCCTCCTACCTCTAAAATAGCACCACACCATGAATTTAGTGTTGATGGTATTCAGAGCATCATTCCAAGAGCACACAATATGTATGCCCTAAGCACTTTCTTCATTTCATATACTTGAATTTCACTAAATTTGGCAGTAGAGAAGAGCACAAAGATTCACCAGGCAGTTATAACTCCACATTAATACAGATTTTTGTTGCTGAATGTCTGTAAAACTTCTGTGTTTGTCCATGTTCTTTTCAATTTTTATTAAGAGCAATTTCCTTGCAGGGGTCAGCAGTCAGTTCCATTGTTGTAGCTGCCTGTAACTGACAGCTGAAAGACCCCGTGGAATAGCTGATGCCTTGCAATTTGCAAGCGCAGCTTCCACATTGTATCACTGCAGAGTGGAAGCTTGTGCTTTGCAATGTCTGGGGTATGCAATTGGCAATAGAGTCTGGGAGATCAACTCACTGGCCTGGATGTCTGTCCCAGACTCCTGATGCTTATACCAGATTACAACTACAGTAGCTTTAACCACATGACACCAAGCACTGCCTTTGCTGCTGTACTCCCATCCCTTGCGGCGAAGCTCAGCTCCTCCTTGCCTTTATTCACAGTTCATTCCGTTCTTCCCATTAAGCTGTTGCAGTTCAAGGAGGCATTATCATGTTGGAAATTTTCTTTTTCATTGAGCCATCCCTTGTCTTTATGTGATAAGCACAAGGAGCAGTTGCAGGATGTGACCACACAGTCTCTGTTCAAGTTCAAGCTTAAAGGAAGTTATGCCCAGCTGTATCCCTTACCCACCCTCCTCCATTCTGATTAGTTACTTCCAGTTAATTCCCACTAGCTGAGCAGAGTTGCCAAATCTTTTAATTTTTATTACAGGTACATAATGTTGGTCCTCTGCTCCTCAGCTGCACTGAGCCACCTCAGTGCTTCTGCTCCAAATTCTGCAGGAGCTCCAGGCACTTCAGTGCCTGGTATTCTCTCACCAAGGTGCTGGTGAGAGTTGCTGGCTCTGATGCTGGGTATGGCAAGTGCCTAAATAGAGGCACAGTGGCCAGGTACAGAGCTGGTTGCTCTCCACAGAGCACTGGCTGTTCTGGGTGATCAGCCTGTGGTTTGGAGTAGGCTGACCAGCCCTGTGTGAAAGGTGCTGGTTAGTGGTGCTGAAAGGGGCAGCGATTTGTGAAGAGCGAGTGCCTGCAGTTTTCAGTAAAGCTTTTAAAGCTCCCTGTTCCAATTTGAGATGTTTCAGTCCCTCTAATTTTGGATTATTTTGACTAGGTACAGCTGCTAAGCCTTTCTGTCCTCGTCTGCCTCTCCTCTCCCTGAAGAACATAAGCCTCTAAAAGTCCACGGTGAGCCGTCTTACCACGAGCCTTGCACATATCACATAGTTAATGAAGGCTATTAGCTGCCTTGTGGTTAGGTTGAAAGAAAGAAAGAAACTTGAAAGAGGACAGTGACTAATATCTAGCTTGTGTCAGAAGATTAAAATACACACATTTTCAAAATAGCAAGCCTTGAAATACATATTGAAGAAATTCTTTAGCTTGGTTTCTTACAGTTTCTATGTATGTCATACCCAAAAAGCTTACTAATAGCTTTTACAGGTTATTTCTCCAGAAAGCGTTTTACTCGCACTGTCTAGACCCGCTTGCCCATTGCAATCACCTGCCTTCCCAGAGCGCTGAGTGGGTGTGCACTTGGGAAGCTGCTGCCTTTGAGAAAGTCCACCTTTCTACTGGCTGACCAAAGAAGTTACAAAGAACACACATTACATTCTTTTGCAGTTTTGCTAGTGTTAGTGAAATATATTGCTGTTACTAAGTTTACTTCTCCTATTAGAATACAGGGTATTTTGCCTTTGACAAAATGTGGTACAAGGCCAGAGCAGGGGTAAGCAGCAGAAAACCAAGTTGTATTACAAAGTGCAGCTCATGAAGCTAAACAAGCCCTGCAAAATGCTGGGATGACTAATGTACCCATTCATGAGTTCAGTAAATTAATAAAATCGTGTTATTTTTGGGACCTATTTTTTGCTTTTGATGTCTGATGGTAATTTTCCAGCAGTCTAGTTTTAATGAAAACATTTACTCATGTAAATTAGGGTTTCAGTTTGTTTGTGTTGACGTTATTCTTTATTTTTGTAGAGAAATATCTCTCCTTTCTTCATCATCTACTTTCAGAAATCTTTTGGAATGCACTGAGGAAATGTCATCCTTCTTTGACGGTCCCGTTTTGTTTGGGTTTCTTCTTTCTTTCTAGTTTCTGTGAAGTAATGTAAACTCTAGCTTAATTTGCTCTGGCATCCCTGCAGTCCAACGCTGGTAAATATCTTGTATTGTGGCCCATCTGGGTAGTCATAGAAACCGGAGACCTCCATCCTCCTCCTTGTTGTTGGAAATGGCATGCAAACAGGGCATCAAAGTGATGTTTTCTGAGTGCAAGAGAGCCCTGTGAAGAGCCAAACAGAAAGGTTTCTTACTGGGTTTGTTCTCTCGTGGCCTGTCAGAGCAGTTGTTAGAGTACACTCTTGTTTTCTCTTGAATATCTGGCAACAGGGTAATAGAAAAAATGTGAGTGTCATGAAAAAGGCAAGCTTGCATGGTTAATCTTGTCCCCAGCTTTTTCTTTTCTTGATGTATTTGTCTTGGATTGGGCTGCTAACTCATGAGGAGGTGGGGAGCGTGTTGCTGCAAATTGTTTGTGCTGCAAGTGGCTGAAAGAACCGATTGTGGAGCACGTGTACAGGGCTCGCCATTTCTCTTCACTGATCCTCTGGCCTCTTAAAGGAAAAAAATGGTGAAACAATTCTGGCAAACATGCTAGAAGTTGTCACTTGCAGAACAGCAGCACTGCCAAGCGATCATTCCAACCGAATGAATGGAATGGGTTTAGTGATAGCGTGCAGTGCCTATCCCCGGGCACTCCAGCTGTGTGCTCAGCAGCTGTGCAGGGCCGCTGGGTGCCAACCAGCCCAGCCAGTTATCAATGGCTGTGAGTTCCCAAAAAGGGCTGGAGAAAGCATTTTGTAAATAGCAACTTTCTCATCAGCTGAGAGAGAGGCTCAGTCAGCACAAAGGGGCACGGAACAGTTTGATTTTATGTGTGGGAGAGAAACCTTCGTACAGGCTGTTCATGCTGAGCGTGCTGCTGCAGGCCTAAAAGCAGCTGCCTCCGTGCCTCCACTGCTTATGCAGCTTCTCAACCAATGCGGGTCACTGGGCAAGCTTCCGAGCCGCTGTAAATTGATGGGGGAAGTCAGTTGCTGGCCTCTGCTGAAGATGGATGCTGCGGTTCAGGGAGCTGCTTGGTGTGAGAATCTGCACTGAAAGTGTTAAAGGCTCAGAGCAAAACTCTCATTGCATCATAGCTTGGGTGAACTGCAAGAGGAAGACAAGGGATGTGGAGGCAGAATGCTGTGATCCTGCAGCTCGTAATAAATATACAGAACAGGAGAAGGCCGCTGAGTTATTGTTGCTATTTGCATAGCACTGCCACGTGTTAAATATTTCAGAAGATTTTTGCAGACTAGGTTTTGCCCTGCATAGCATATGAGCATATTGTGGAGGGAAACAAAAGAGGAAAAACAAGAGTGTCTGAAGGGTTAAATCACACATTTTCTTGATCAGTTTTTGCATACATGTATATGGAGTACAGACTTCCTTTTTTCACTGGGTAGTTCTTTCTGTCTGATACTTTGCTAAAAAGCTTGGGTGAGTATTCCCAGCACTCCTTGTGCTGCCTCAGACATCCCAGAGGATGTAGGCCTGCAGTGAGAAGGGACCTTACAATGGGTTTGTGTGCCCTTTGTTCAAGGCAACCTGACAAGGTGTAGTGCTTCCCCTGCAAGCTTTGCCTGTCAGTGCAAAAAGAGTCATTTCTGCTTGCTAGACTTCACCGCTTTTCAGCTCAGCTTTATGTTGCACTTGTGACAACCTGTTTTTTCTTACCCTGTTCTGTGTTTCCTGGTTTTTTTGGAGCTTGTTTTATTTTTTTTTGCATCTGAGCTTCCCAGCAGTCAGTGGCAGTGTGACTGTCTTCCTGGGCAGGCTGGCACATGTGGTTTGCATTAAACGTGTCTTTGATATGAATGTATGTATATATGGTCCTCCATACAGTTATCGTGAAAATCCTACTCCACTGCCAGCGCAGCGCCAAGTCAAGTAATGCTATTTGCACATTTCAATCTTACGTCTCCTTGAGTTTTTGTATTTCTCCAATGCCTATCACATACTGACATTCTTATTACCACTGGTTAATGTTTTTCTCAGACTTTGCTCTTGGTGTTTCTCTTTTTGAAGTAACGTTAGATCACTAGTTCCTCGCATGCCCTTGCATGTATTTACTGCTCTACATGTGGGGGCGTGTGAGATAGATATTTTTAAAGCCTCTTTCCTCTACTCACATCCTGCCCCAACTCGAGATGAAATACAGCTGAGGATAGTTTTTATCAAAACGAGCAAGCAAGGATGCTGTATTTTCTCAAATGCATGCCCTGTAGCATTTGTTAGAAAACAGAAAACCCTGAGGCTCTTTTTCCCCACGATATCCCTACATTTCAGCATTGGTTTGCTATATTCAGAAGTAAGGTGAAGGAAAATGTGCGCTCAGCTTCTTCTCTTCAATGGCCCCCTACCCCACCCGAAGCATTAGGTTTCAGTCTAATGCTGAAGCTCCCCTTCTGCCCCACATATTACAAAGGTTATCTGAGAAAGTGGGTTTTGTGAGGGCTTAGTTTTATTTAATTTAAGAGGAGCACATGTTATGCATATGAAACTCTAATTAGGCTCTGATGCCAAAGCCAGTGCTGCTTCAGGTTTGTTCTCTGGGTTAATAACAAAGCCTGAGACCCCATTACGAGGGAAGCTCTCAGTGCCGAGGACACAAAGCAAGATGGCTCACCCCAACAGCCTGTCTTTTAGTTGCTAGGTTGCTGTAATCTTTCAGTCTTTCTCAACAGTGCAACATGTGTTTCTTTTAAATAAAAAAAGAAAAAAAAAAAAGAGAGAGAGAAAAAAAATCCATCAGTGCGAAACCATGGGGAGGAAAACTCCTGTTCTGTGATTTACAGCTCCTAGAGCCCAATGTGCGAGGTATCTGTGGAAATACCCGGGAGAGACCTGCTGAGGCTGCTTTTGGAGGGCCTGTGTTGTGAGCTAATGCTGGCAAACGTATTCAGAAATACTGCCTCGCAAGAAACGCTGAGTTAGGGCTGATGAAGTAATATTTCTGAGTTTCACCACCGTTCTCTGATACTCTGAGCGCAGGTTCAGCTGGTCAGACTGGTTTGTAGTACAGCCTGTCTTCATCCAGCAATACATCGCATGTTCTCTGCAGTAAATATCACGTCAGGCATATGCTCTCAAAATACACTTACTCTTCATCATGTGCAAATATACATAGTATTTGTTTAATCCTCGCCATCAGCATTAAAAAAAAAAAGAAGTTAATTTGCCTTTTAAATGTAATATGGGCCCGCAGAGGCAAAGTAGTAGTCTTGGTCTCTCCCTAAACACACACTTATTATATATTTGTATCACATAAAGAAGAATTATAAGAGGGCTTACTTGCTATTTCTTACCACTTTTTGACAGAAAACTCTTTGGGGAATTTTAGGGAAATTCATCAAAGGCTTAGTTAGTGTTTGTTTTAAATCTGTAGCCCTCATGGGCTCTTTGTAAAGTTTGAACAAAATAAGTGTTAACAAAAATACTCCAGCCCCCGCCAATCTGCAGAGTTTTAGCCTCTTGGATTGAGATTCTCTTCCCAAAGTTTAACGAGGATTTCTCACATTTACATTTATGACCTCAACAGTCCTTAAGTCTTCCAAAGATTATTACATAAACAGTACCAAAAGCCTCAGTAATTCTGTTCTAGGAGTCCTGCACCGGCCTGCATATTTCTGCATGTGCAGATAAATGATCTGCCCTCTTCAAAGCCCTCAAGACCTCCTTCACTGACATAACAAAACAACAAAACTTCCATTGTTTTTGACAGATCTTCTGTAAAAAAGAGAATGATGAGTCACTGTAGAGCAAAGTATTTCCTACTGAAATATTTTCTAAAAGGCATTGGGGAAAATAACAAATATTGCTGAAAAGTTCTGAAGAGGCACATTTTGCAGGTCAAGAGTTGTGTTGTTTTGTGGGTTTTTTTTATTATTATTATTAAGAAAAAGAGGTCCCATGAGCTGCAATATTGCATTCTTTGAAGGTAAGGTTGGTCCGCTTGTCCAAAGAGCGTATTCCAAATGGTGGTAGCTCTGACAGCTGACAGGCTGAGGGAGCAGAAGCACCTCTGCAGTGCTTTGTTCTAAGAACGGTCTCAGTACTTGGTGCTTCCAAAACATACACCAGAAGAAATGAGAGAGCAGGTTGTAGAGGCATTAAGTGCAATTCCTGTGTGCGTAAACTCAATTATTTTTTATGGGAGTAGGAGCTAAGTGTGGTGCCTCGACTGATTCTGCCTTCCCTCAAAGTGCTGTGCTACCGTCCTGGCAAATGTTATTCCCAGCTCAAATCTGAGTGTGTTGCATTACAGCACTGAGACACTGTAGAATCATTCTTTTCAAAAACAAGAGATATGGATGCTTTATAGAATTTTATTTAATGTCCTAATTATGTTGTTTCTGATTTATTAAGTTGGAGAGGGAACATCATCTTCAGTAGAGAAATTACATCTGACAAAATTCATCTTGCTTCTTAGTTGATACCAAATGCATCTGAGACACAGCTTTCATTGTTCATCCAAGAAATGAATATTACAGAAGTACTTAGGTTCCCACTTTGAACGCTGTCTTGGAGAGAAGTAACTGTCCTCTGACTCTTCTGCTTTCCTGAGGCAGCCGCAACAGCTTGGCAGTATTGGAATCACTGTGCTCAGTCACGTCTGTTAATTCTGAATTAATGTCATGTGTTATATAGGCTTAGGTGGCACAAGTTTAATGTCATTACGGATTGAATTGGTGTCTTTAGGTAAAGAAAATTTGGGGAAGGAGGTCCAAAATCTTAAACAAACAAAACTTACCATGAGGTTGAAAGTGGGATTTGTGTTAAGAGGCTTCAGTAACAGTGTTAAACTTCCTAAGAGAAGTATCACCTCTGTTTCCTTTGTACTGATGGGGATCTGTGGCGACATTCACCAGAACTCTGAGATAAAATTCCTGTACTGTTCCGAACAAGGACAGTGCTGGATTCACAGCTTGGTTTGGATTGCAGCATAAACAGATTTTGTTTCAGACACTTCAAAGTTACCAAGACACAGAAAACGACACATCATTTCAAAATATTAGCTGAAGGTTGGGAAACGTACCGTAGGAAAGAAGTAAGTTATATTTATTTATGGAGATGCATGCAGATGCCAGTATCACAATATGTTAAACACCAGAAGAGGGTTGTGAAAGGATAATGGAGCTAAACAACAAAAAGAATATCATAATCACTCACTTCTACAGGCCAGTTCTGCATGCAGCTTTATGTTATGAAGACATTTGAAACAGTTAAAAATGCCAGTAGATAATATAGAATGTCATTTGAAAGTGCAGATTTTGTAAGGTTTCATTTATTTTTTAACTAATTTGGATCCCGTTCCAGATTGTTTACAATCCCTCCTTCCAAATTTGTTTCCCTTTTATCTGTGTAAGCATGTGCCGAGACCATTGCTCAGTATACACAAATGCTAATCTACCTTAATGCACATGGAAAATAGCTTTCCTGGCACTGAGTTTAAAACTCTCATAGAATACATTATTAATCGAAGAAGTCTCTCCTTTTAGAAAAGCCTATTGTTTATGTGGTCACCATCGAGAGGGTTACAGATGAATAATGCTGTTTGTTAACCGGTGTGGTCTTCAAAACATAGAGCAAGCAACCCTAGATACTGGAAGTATATATAAAAAAAAAATAAATTTCAAAAGTAATTTTCCTTCTCTGTACTCTGCTTGCTTACTCCAACATGATCTAATTATAATGTAATGACAACTTCTTTTATATTGCCCTGCATGCTTTAATACTCCAAATGCGTTTCTCTTGGCAGATCTCTGCAGTGAGGTGAAAGCATGGTAAATATTCAGTTCCCTGTAGTGAATAATTCCCTGGCTTTGCATTTGGCATTCAAATACTAGCTCATGCACCTACGGAGTTCTGGAGTGCGGTTGTAGGGAAGCAGGTAGGGTGAAGCTGGTGTCCGTCCACCTGTGTGTCGTGTAGCTGAATATTTTTGTGCCACTAGCAGGGCTTCAGCCCAGCTTCTGCTAAGTCTGCAGTGCTGAAGTCTTCCTTTTGTTCCACATGCTGGTCTTGCAGCCTCCGTTGAGCCTTATCAAACACAGCCAGTTGGTGCTGCTGGTATGAAAGCGCAGGGGAGCTCTCATGTGGAAGGTTAATGGAGTGTAATTATAAAGAAAAATGAACTGCTCAACCACTCTATCTCCCTCTACCTGCACTGAGAGTGACAAGTGCTCTGATCTTTTATAAACCCTAGAGCAGAGGTTTAACAGTCTAAAATGATGACAGTATAACTGTCAAACAAGCAAGCACACTGTGAAGAAGTGGTATGAACTTATGGACAGAAATGTTTATGTTCCCTTCTGCGGTCTCTGTTGGTACTTTCTTTCTTGCTTTTATTGTCCATATTGATATATCATATCTCAAATGCATCTTCCTGTGAGGTGTCCATCAAAGCCAGAAAGATCTTTGTGTTCCACACATGGCTTCTTCATTTATGCTCCTCACAGTACTGTTACGTTGTTCGATGGAGTAATGGCACCTTCCTAAGGTGTTTAGATCCCAAAGGATTAAACTTTTATAGAAAAGAGTTCTGGGGGCAGCAAGAACAGCTACTGAGATTTATGTTGCAGAAACTGACCAAAATTTTAGATTAGTACCAAATTATATATGTATTTAGATGCTTATGCCTGATCCTGTTAGTTAAGTTAGGTACTATGTACATCTGTTAAAAACAACTGTGCATGTCAGATGCTTTTTGTCTGTCATCTAGCAGGTAGATTTTTTAAAGACGTCCTTCTTAAAAAGGAAGTAGAGGAGAGATATCACGCATCAAAACCAAAAGGGACAAATGAGATAACTACTTCAACTTCCTGTGATTAGAAGCCATTATATTCTACCTCAGCACTCCTGTGTGACATCTCCTGACTTCAGCGAGACTAGGATGGTTTCGTTATCAGGAGACAAAGTTTTTGTGTTCCACGGCCAGAGAGCAGGTGATAGATTGGGCTGCCAGTTATTCTGAAGGCCGTTGCAATGTCAGCAGGTTGATGTGGGGAAATTTGCCCAGTTAATCCTAGCAGGCAATCCGCATTCTACATTGCAGTGGAGGGGAAAAATAACGTCCCAGCAATTCCGACTGGGGAATTTTTTTTCCCATTCCAAGACTGGAATCAATAAGAACATGAATGTGTAAGCAAGGCATACGATGAAAGGCATCAAAGGAAGAAGGTTAGCTTGTGTTGCTCAACTTCTTTTCTCTGCTTGTGACCAGTTTCTTATATTTTAGAAGAAGGTGAAAAATAACCCTGAATATATCTGGTCATAAGTACCTCTGGAGGCGTTCGTACTCTAAAGGGGAAGACTGTGTTTATGCGGCCTCAGTGCCAGGGAAGTGAGGCCACTGCCAGGCTGAGAACAATGCGGGCACTTGTGCTATCTCTGTGGCCCATCAAGGCAGGGCATGAGCAAAGGCTTCCCAGGATTCAGAGCCCCACACACATACTATATAATCTCCAAGAATTAAATAAAGCATTTGCTTTGGAAAGCTGTAAAATCTTGTCCTGAAAATGTCAAGCCATGGTACGCCATTCCATCTCCATATCAGACTCTTCCAGCACTGACCCATCTTTGTATCTCATTTCAAGGCTGAATTTGTCTACTTTCAGGTTGCAGTCATGGAATTACCATTTTACATTTCTCAGAGAAACTCAAAGGCCCGCCCCCCATCCTCAGAAGTCTTCTTGGTGTATAAGTATCTATACCCAGACAGACGTCTCCTCTCAGCCTTCTATGTCATGAGCAGGATATGCTGAGCCACAGGAAGCCTCATGTTGCACAGCATTGTTTGTTGGGTCTTCAACTGCATTTGTGATTTTCCTTTGGACTCTCACCAGTAGCTCTGCATCCTTAGACAAAAACTGAAGTTCTGGATGTTTTTAAAAGAGATAGAAGTTCGCTACATCTTCAGTCTTTGAGTACTTTTAGCCATACTTCGTGAGATATTATTTGCGCTGAGATAAACACAGGGGCAAAGTCCTCCTTCCCTTTTCCATTTAAATTGGGTGGCTAAGCAAGAACCTTTACTTTTTTTCATGGTTTATTTTTTTCTTTCCATGGAGAGTAGAGTCACTGTTGACTGATCCACAAACCTTTATACAATGAAAGGCCAGCGATTTGGGTCTGCAGTGCTAATTTAATTTCATGTCTTTTCTGTGAAGCAGGCATTTTTCTTCATTTTGACCATGCTTGGTTAACTAAAGAGAAGAGTACAGCAGGTATGTTTGGCTGGGCAGAACACCTCTGTTTGACATGCTGTTTTAATGTAGGAAACAGAAAAAAAACTCTCACTTGAGTGAGATGGAACTACAGCTTTTTGCTCTGGTAGCTCATTCTGCCTACTAAGGACAATGGTGAATTGCTGTGTGATATTGGTAGTGATGGGGTTTAACTGAATCCATGCTTGACAGTATTTGGTTGACAACATCGAAAGGGAAAAAGCCTGTCTGGTGCTGCTTAAGCAGCTATGATAAATCCCCAAGGAAACGCTAACTTTTTCTCTCATCCCTGGAGGATCCCTTAGCCAGGTGATCTTTGAAGCAGGTTGATTATGCTGCATGCAAAATCAATTGAATAAAACTGCATCTACATGTTTTACATTGTTAACATTCAATTTCACTGAATATTTTCCATATTTTCTAGTACTGGAAAGGATTAATACAAGCATCTACTTCATTCTGTATCTTTGTATCAATTGTCTCTGTATTTATTCCTTCTTTTAGTATTTCTAACCTCTACAGTTAGTTTATGATCTCTGTAAAGAAACTGTGGAAACAAAACACTGCTGTTGACAATATCAAGGTAATCAACAGGTTCTCCTACAATATAGTCTGAGCATACAGATGTTCCTCTTCATAGAAGAGAAGTTTACATTCTATTCTAATCTAAAGTTAGTCATCTTGCTTGGTACTTCTGATGGTGCGTGAGCCTGGTCCGCACGTGTTTCCTGTCACGAGGAGGAGAGGAGGTGTGATGTGGTCGTGGGAACAGCAGTGGGATGCACAAGAATCCTGCTGAAACTGATTCATTTTTTCTTCTAGGGACTGTGTTACTGTGCAGGAGCACACTGTAAAATTATTTGGTGACTACCCTTTATGTTTGGGCTATTCAAAAATATTAGGAGGTAGCAGATTAGAAAGTAGATTGTTTTATTCAGGCTGATAATTTGTAAAGCAAGAAATAAGTTTGCTAATTTATATTCCTCTGCTGTGCTTACTTAATTCAGACAAGTTTAAACTTTAAAAGATGTCACATTATGAGATAAATCAGAGGTAAGAGGAGAGAAGCAGTGATATCTCCCTGTTAGAGGTGCTTAGTTGAAACCAGTGGCTGCCATGCAGAGCTGTGAGCCACTTGCCCAAGGAGATCATTCCCACGTGTTTTCCTGCAGGAATTTTTGTGCTCTGGCTTTGTATGGCAAGTTTTAGTCCATGACATTTTATGAGTCCAAATTATAGACTTCTAGATGACAGGTTCAGTCAGACATAGAAATGTACTTTACATCGAAGTTCAAAAGAACATTTGTTGCATTTCTTCACAATCTAGGTTGGTTTTGGTTGTTTCCCAAGGAGAATCTTTTTTCCTGAAATAGATGAATTGGGGAAATCAATATGGAGATGGGCAAGATAAAATAAAAATTAGCACCTTTACTATGGTAGCCAGCAGTGTAATTGTTTCATTTCCCTGACCATTTCATGCGGAGGTGATCCCCACATCCTTCTACCAGTCTGTGTTTGTGCTCAGAAGTATTTCTGAGAAGCAGAAAAACCTAAGACAAAACAAAAAACCTTGTCAAGCCTCGTCCTTGCATTCAATTTCTCCTTAATTACATTACAAATACCGCACTTAACTATTTTTCTTGTTCTGTTTTGCCTGCTGTCATATATTTAATTCTCCATTCATTAATTGCTTTACTGATTAAATATTGTAGCTGTTCTTGCAGGTTTCTTCCAGTTAACAAAAATATTAGGGCAAGGAAGCAGAGGTATTGTATTTATTTAACGTATAAGCTGAAGGAAAACGTAGTGTATGCAGTGCTCCTGCTAGTTCAGTGTCTGTTGCCTACTTTGTGCAGCAAGTAGGAGAGATTCTAAAATGAGAAGACAGTGATGCATAAGGCATTTCACGGTACAGCATTCCCTTCCAAAAATTAATTGGTCTTGTGTTGCTGCAAATGGTAAAAGACACGGTACTGAAAATAAAGCAATCAAGAACTTGCATAAAACAGAATGGCACAGCAGCTATTTTCAGTCATTTTCATTTATAAATCTAGCTATAATTTTAAATAAAATAGAAAAGTTGATAAGCATTCTCCCCCATTAGGAATGAAGGAACTAACATTATTTTCAGAACATACATAAGCTATTTCTGAATTATTTCTAGCAACATTGAGAAGTGTTTTTCTATCCTAATGGAATACTCTCACATTCAAAATAGGTAGGCACGTAGACATGCATCTTTATGTCTTTGTAGTGCTTTTAGACATGTTGTATGTGGACTGTGTGGAGCACATACTCTTTGGGACGCTTGCTGGCGTGGTGGCGGTGCAGCCATTCACTGGGTAGGTAGGGTTGAGCTGTCTGTGTTTAATCAATCAAACAAACAAACAAACCCTTGGAAAAAATGAGTTAGGTTAGTAAATCGTAGAAAGAAATACTGCACATTTGGATACTCGTGCCCAGTAATAAGGCATTGGCAGTCTCAGTCCCACTGCTGGCGGTGGTGGCTGTGTGCCCATACAGAGCACAGGTGATCCCTTTCCCCACTCTCCCAGGGGAGGCTGTTTTGACTCAAATGTATAGATGGCAGATTGGACAACTTCAAGAAGTAGAAAGTTTGACCATGTTTTTGGGGGGGAATAATTTTTTTTCTAATTTAGTTCATTTAGATTTTTTTGTTCATAAAAAAATCTTGAATTGAGCTGTGTGTCAAGCACAGCTAAAGATGTAAAGTTCTGTACAAATACAGGGTCACCGTTAAAGATCTGAACATATTTCTGTAGCCCTTTCTGCAGTCTGTCAATAGAATTAAAATCCGCTTTTATTATACAATGGATTTTTTTCCTCACAATTGTGAAATACAGCATCACGGATTTCTATCATTGGATTCTTCTATTTTAACTTTCTGACACCATCAGCAGATGAGTGTACAATTATTCTCCTGGCTGGTAATCTTTCCACTCCCAAATTCCACTCTCAAAATGCACACCCCTGGCAGTTTAAAGAGTAACTTTAAGTTCTGTATAGAAGCAGAGGTCTTTCATTTCTCATTGGGTAGTGGCAATGCGAGGGAGGGAGGCAGGCAAAGGAGATTGCAGGGCAGGGGAATTCCCTCCAGCCTTCCCACTCCCGATCCTCTCTTACCATTTCATTCTCAGCAGCTGGTGACTTCTAAATCCCAGAGAACACTTCTTGCTCGTTGCAGGGAGCAGAGAACAGGGTACACTTAATAGTTCACTACTGGAGTCGGTGGAGCAGGAAAACAGGTCACTGGCAGGCACTTGGTAAATTCAGAGCACATCAGCTCTGGTTTTGTGATACTGAAGGTATGCACTGTGAGGCTGCTTGGTACTTTACGTCTCTCTTTTTTAAAGAGATTTTAATGTTTAACTCTTCTATAGATTTTTGAAATTTGAAAACAGACCCTCTTTAGATAGGTGCAGGGGTTTTTTTTGGAATGTTGCTTGGATAAAAAAGAAAATGTGTCACCAAATGTAATGGGGGATCTAGCATTTTAAATTTTGCTGTACACACAGTACCACTTTTTCATTGATTGATTTAGTGGAAATAATTCTTGGCTAATAATGTTGTGCTTAAAGTTTTATCAAGGACTTTATCATGAAAATATTGCTGTAAAAGAAAGTTTTTTATAAGAGCACAGAGAAAACATCTTTTCTTGTCTCACTGAGGCACAGTGAGATGCAGAGGCAGATTTTCTGCTTAATCAAACCAAAATAATCTAATGCTCTGTTTGATCTGGCCTGTGGCGTGAACGAGAAAGTGCCATCACTAAATGTCACAGTATTGATTACATTTATTACTTTTAAGAAGGGGTCATATAAGGTGTGTAGGGCTCTGTGAACTCAATGGCGTGAAGAGTTCTTGATGAAGTTAGTGATGAAGATGTCAAGACAGCAAGAGCTATTACATTATGCAGTATGCTTACGGGGCACAGCTCGGCAAATAGGTTTTGTACCAGCCTTACCATAACCATTGCAGAGCACGAGCAATTATTTTTTAGGTAGGATACAGCTCGGATGAAAGGATGTGATTATTAACTTCTTTCACATTCTGGATGTGAACAGAGGCTTTGAGGAAAATTCAGTAAACTTGAAAGACAAATGCTTTTCACACATTTGTAGCACTGTGGGAAAAGAAACTACCGTAGGAATATGGGGGAGTTTTAGCGCTTTCTGACGCTCAGAAAGCTGCTGTGTTATGTTTATGTGTTTCCAATTGAGTTATTCTCAGTTTAAAACTCTGAAGCTGTCGATAAGAATGCAGTGTTTAAATATTCTTCAATTAAGAACGGAGTGGGGGAAATGGCAATTATTGGGAATATTTGTTAAGAATTCTGTGATACTTCTAGATCACCTCAGTCTCCCTGGCTTTACCAGATGTGCAGCCGGGACTTTACAGCAACACTGGCAAATTTCAGCTATGCAGATTGCACGTTCTGGGGCACAAACTGCATTCAGGATTGATTAAGAACAGCTGAATAACTCACTGGAACCATTTTAAAACACTGTTTTAATGTAGTACGAAGCCTCTCAGTAGACAAGACTTTCTTGTTATCCTGGCCTGAGCTGGCTGTGGTGCTGGGAGGATGCAGCAGTGAGGTGCTGTGAGCAGGCACGGCTTGGGCTTGGTGCCTGTGTAGGGGCAGCCCGAGCTGGTTTAGGTAATTAAGCTAAGTAATTTCAGAATACGTTGTTCAGAGCCGCTCCTGATAACTGCTAGCAAGCACGTAATCCCCATAGCCTTCCAGATAGTATAATGATTTCTGTAGTGGCACTGTGGTATTTTTACTGACAGTTGGTAGAGGAAGCTTAATAAACTGCGTCAGCAATTGGCATTCTCTGCAAACTTCACTTGTACCGCTCTGAATCTTAAAAGCATTAGATGTTTCTTCCAATTTAATATCTGCATAATGGATGTGGATGGCAGGATACGCCGCTGCCAGGCGGCTCGCAGCAGCCCTCTCCCCAGCAGCGCCGTTGTTCTATCCTATTGGCAAGACAGGACAAGGTTGTCCTATTGCCTCTTGTCCTGAGTTGGTACTGCAATTCTTCAGTCTCCTGTACAGTACATTTTTGGCGTGTATTACATAGACATGTTGCAGTATTTCATCTCCTGCTCTGCTCCTTTCTCCTCTCCTCCCCCTTGCGTTGCTCTGTGGAAATGTTTTTCAGCTCTTCTGCTTGCTGATGCAGCACTTCAGTTTGCAGGTTAACATGGTTGATCTTCTCAGAAAGCAATTTTGAATGATTGTTCAGCTATTCCATGTTTGAACGAGCTGATAGACACAGGCCACTTAAAACTATGTAAAACATCTGAATTTGAAAAATACTTTATATACTCTTAATATTTTCTCTTTGTTCTAGGTGGGAACAGTTTCCAGTTTTTAGGTTTTGACAGCTTTTAGCATTCTTCTAGGTGCAGTGTAAAATACTTACTTTGCATTCCTGCCTACTACAAGCTCCCTGAATTTACAGTGAGATTGAGCCGGTATTGCTGATGCCTTTGGCGTCCGGTGTGCATCCCTGCCAGGACTGTCACCACAACTCCGGGGAGGTTTTAGAAGCCGGGTGGTCTTCCTTATGTACACCTTGTAGCTGCTGAATTCAGTCTTTTGCAAAAACATCAGTACTTTGAATTCACACTTTTCAACCTTATGAAACAGGATTTTTTTTTTTTAATTAATTAATGAATTTATTTTTTGGTTGATAGTGTGTTCTCTCTTGCTTTTTAAAGTTCTGGTTCTCAAAAAGTGCCTGTTTGGAAGCCTGCAACTTTTGCTGTTTTCTAGGTGCAAGGCTAGTACGTTAGGCATGGTTCAGCCTTAACCCATCATAAGCAACATACTCGGAAGGAGGTGTGAAGTATGCGAACGGGAACTACGTAAAGAACAGATACTTCACTACTTCAGAGTTCCATAATCCTGTGTGGGGAAAAAAAAACCAACATAAAAAAGAGGGAAAGATTGTTTCAGTTGGTTGTATGTACGTCGGTTATTATTTTTTTCATTCTCTCTCTCTGTTTTGTACTACACCCTAATAGAAATGCTTAGAAAGAAAAATCCAAAGATTGGATATTGTCAGAAAGTTTTTTTCTTGTCATGTAAGTGGAACTGTTTCAGGCAGCCGCTCCTACAAGTGCCAAGCTCTGACTGAGCTGGTCTGACCATCAGGGTTTTTGGTAAAATTTCCTTAGGCCAGCCCCTGGCATGTCCATTCACTCTTTAGTGTACTCCTCCACATCCAGCCATGCGGTGCAACAATTCTGGAGTACACATCTGAATCTTTTTAAAGCTATCCTAGAGTGGTGGTGATTAGAGTATTGGAAAAGATGCTCGTTTCCTATCATGTGCACAAAAAAAAGTCTTGTGGTGTATGCACCCCTTGTTGTGCTGAAGTACACAAACATAAAATGTGAGCCCTTATTACCCATGCAGCGACATGGTATCTTATCCCATGAGTCACCTGGTCTGGTGTTAGATCTTTTATCATCTAAGGATACCCAGTAGCTGCCAGGAGAAGAAACTTCTCTCTGAAATAATTTCAAATTTTCATGAAAGCTATAATACCACAGGAAGCATTTAAGTTTGGAGAAATACGTCTATGTCTTTCCTTCCTGCTGTAGGTAGCCTTATCTGATTTTCTTTCAATTGACAGTAATATTGGACTGAATGACCACACACACCAGTGCCCTTCCTATTCCCCACTTTGCACACAGTGTGGCTGTCTCGTCAGTCATTTTCTATGCCTGGGAGTGTGTGTCAGAAGGAGACGGAGACTTGGGAATCTGAATGCCAACAAGTCTCAAGTGAATGTATGCTAATGAGGTCTTGCAGTGGTTTGTGAGTAGCCTGGAGTGGGGTGAGTTTCCGCAAGGACGACAAGGTCATCCTGTTGGACAGCATAGCTATTCTGGAATTCAGTCCATTAGTTAACGCCAATTTTAAAAATTCTAAAAAGAGAACTTCTACTACACTTTTGTATAGTCCTTTATTTACATCAAATGCTTTAGATATTATCTTCTCTAACATATGCAACAAAATAACCATCATCATATCTGTTTATGTTTTTGTTTATCTGGTAGAAAAGAGTGGTGGAACAGCTTCGAAAGAATTTGATAGTGAAGCAGGAACAGCCGGACAGTAAGTTTCAAATACAGCCATTGGCACAGTCAGAAAACAAACTACAGACACCACAGCCACAACCACTACAACAGCTACAGCAACACCACCATCAACAGCAGCAGCAGTCTACTGCACCCTCTCCAAACGTGATTGGATCACAGGTAAGAATTGCTAGAATTTCTTTTCCTTGCTGAAGGTGAAGTTCACTGCAGAAAAATCAAAGGTGCAGACAGAAAATTACGAACTTTCACTTTGGCCTCTTAGTGTACCAATATTAATTTATCTTTCTGTGCATGAGCACATATCAGTTTGGGTTTTTTTGTTTGTTTGTTTGTTTTTTTGGCAATAACCACCTATTAGAGACTAAATGTCAGATGATAATGTCACAAAAAAGAAAGGTGGTAGCATCACCTTACTTAGAAATAAATAAAAATTTAGCAAATTAATCTGTCTTTTCCACAAGTGCATGCATGATTACCCATAGCCAGTAGGTCTCAAGAAACAGTAAAGACTTTGCTTGTACTGTATGAAGTGTATGATTAAAATTGTTTATTTTTAAAAGACTCACAGTCTTTGTGAGCAAAATGTAAGGAAACAGTTCCCTCTTCTTTCTGCCTGGCTCTTTCTAAACAGACATAACTCGTATCTAGTAATTCTTACCTGAGTCTGCACACATTAATTTAAAAGGATACAATGGTAGTTGCAAAGTTTAAATTTTAGAAAGTAGTGAATTTACTGGGAAAGCACACTGAATTTCATTACAATATAGGATTAGAGATATAATCCCAGAACTCACCAGGGAAAGCGGTCCACTTTACTGAGAAGGAAATTGCAAGCTCATTACAAGTCTCTACTGTTCAAATATTTAGAATCTCAAAAGTCTGCTAATAAAACAGCCAGAAAGGCAGTGTGATTAGGTATTTTTTACCTATTGTTGCCATCTCAGCAGCTCACATGTACTTGGATTGGCAGATGGCAGAATTCACCGTTTGATTTATGCATACTGCAGGGAGTTGCAACCGTAACTTTGACCGGTAACGGTTCTTGTCTTCTATTTTCCTGAAAGTAGAGGGGGGAAGAAATGGTTGGGATCTTAGTTATCTCGTTAACTGAACAAGTTGTTTTGAATGCTCTCTAAAAATATCTTTGTGAGGCTTAGGTATTTGTTAAAGAATATAGAAGAAATGAAGCAGACTTAACTAAGAAAAAGATGGTCTTGAGCACAAACATCTACGCTGAATCTAAGACAGAACAAAGAAGTGTGTCCTAATGTGTCGTAAAATGGTGAATCGCCCTTTGCTGTATCACTGATTTCTGCTTTTCAGTCAGGAAACACAACTGCAAAAGCAGTCTTACGTTTTTCTCCTTGTTCCACACTTTGCATTCACGCATTAACTTCCAGGTCATCTTCTGGGTTGCAAAAATTGAGGTTTTGTTTAAAGTTAAAGAGCCCTCTAGTGAAACAGTCACAAAACTGCTACACCCTTCTAACTCATTGATGCAGTTGCACTCAGAAAGTGATTAGGAACTGAAAGGCAGGTCTCCCTCTTATTTGAATAAAAAAAGCCAGCTCATACCCCCAAGCGATCTGTTATTATTTATGTTGGTATAACTCTGAAGTATCATCACTTGCTTCTGTACGTGGAATCTATGTACAGATTCTCTGTTCTCCTGCCCCTCAGTAAAACTGTGCCTTCTCTTTCAGCAAAGATACAAGGAACATGTAAAGGAAAGTCAAGTATTTTGTCTCTGTATAAAGGTTATTGCTGCCAACTTTTGTAACAATACATTTTCCAGTAAAGAGAATGCTTTCAATTGTTATTTTCAGAGTAATTCAATTTAGGAATGAAGTTATATATACTGCCTTAATAGTGACATTGTAATATACTTAACGTAATCCAGTAAGGGGGATATTTTTTCAAAAAGCAGCAAGCCCGCTGAAAGATAGTATTATTACAATGTTATTGTGTGAAATAAAGCAAACTTGCTGTGAATGGTACTTCAGTATGAATTCATGCATTGAAAACTTTTTAGAATAACCGTAGCAATTAACGCTCAGCAAATAACAGAAATTCAAGCTCTGTGATCTGCTGCCTGAAACTGTGCTCTCAGTACTTTCACACTTACCAGAACCCCTTGAAAGTGTCCCACTCTTGTATTACATGATGGATTACACTTTTCTTTAAAATGTTTATAGATGAATGTAATTCTTGTGAAAATGATATGGTGTTACATCTTATTGGAAAGCTTGAATAATATTACTGCTTCAGGGGAAAGGAGCCTCTTGCTTTGGAGACAGTGCAGTAGAGGTCAATGAGAAGCTCTTATATCTAAGATAGAAAGTTAAGGGAATTGTTCCTTGTTGAGACAAGGAAAAAAATATTATGACTGGATTTTATATGAATGTATTAAATTGTAGCACTAATTATTCTTTGATTTGGCATTATACAGTGATTTTTTCACACTTGAGTGTAATTAACAATTAGGAGATATAGTTTAAGCAGTAAAAAATTGGTGGTGTGAAGGCAAGATGCATTTTAGTGTAAGGAAATAATATCGGAGAAGAAACCAACTGGAAATATATTACTTTATTAGAATGAAAAGAAAGGTCTTACGTGATCATAATGGAGAAATCTGAATCAGGCATGTTCAGAACATGACAAAGGCTGCCTGACCCCTGGTTCTCCATTTTTTCCTGTTCTAAAGTCTAGCACCATTGTCGAGAGGGAATGGCTCTTACTTCATCCTAAAAGCATGTAATGATGCCAGTAAGTGTTTTGAAGATGCGGGGTCATTAATACACTGGATTTTTTACACCAAAGAGAGAAGGAATAAGTTCACCTGCAGTTCTGTTGAATGTCATTTGTCATGCTTTTTCTGTGCATGTTGTGTTCTGATTTTATATGGAGATTGTCCTGCCTTGTTAATTTTGAATGAGATTGATATTTACTGTTTTCCTCAATATCTTAGAAGATGGTACATTTTAAAACAAAATAGGGAATTATGATTGTTTAACTTTGGAATACACTTAATTTGGGAGCATAACGTATCAATGCATTTCAGATAAATGCTGACATTAAGTGATTCAAAACCACTCTCTTTAAAACAGGCTAAGAGCAATCTGGAATTTTGTGCATGCACCAAAACCACCCCCGCTCCCCATTCCAGTGAAGTTAAAATTAATTGCCTGCAGCTGGACAGGCTTACAGCCAGCTCACAACTCCAGGATAGCCATGCTGGTATTCTTAGGAAAGAACATGAAGGGCTGAATTACTGTGTGTTTATCTAAAACTGAAATTTGGACTATCCAGAATCAAAATCCATTTTTTGTTCTTAAAGAAACAAATAAGGTTATGACTTTTTTTTCCCCCTCTTCCTCTGATTCTGATCTCTGTAAGTAAAATTTCCATTTGAAATTTTGCATTTTAATTGATGAGAAGCTGGTTTGCTGGTTTGTTTCATAAACTTCCAGCATATAGGTTTGATGTTGACAGTACACATTTGGAAGTAGTATGAAACTAAAAGATCAAAAAACGTATACGCCTCTGCTAACGCTTGGTTGTCATATTCTCAGAAACTGTTTTTGAATCAATCTGTAATTCTGCAAATGATGAAAATGTTCCAAACAGGTGCCCCAAATGAGATTTCTTTCTAGCTATCCAGTTTTCAGAAGCGTAAAATCATATGCATGTCTGAACAGTAGGCAGGTAGACTTAGTGCTGCCTTTTCTTCTGCTGTCTATTGTTTCTGACGAACCAGCCCACATCCTGTCTGATACCAAGTGTCTCTGTCTCTTACAGTGTTTTTTCTGTTTCCTCTAGAAAACGGTAACTACAGCTTCTATGATCACCACTAAGACACTACCTCTCGTCTTGAAAGCAGCAACTGCGACCATGCCTGCCTCCGTTGTGGGTCAGAGACCTACCATTGCCATGGTTACTGCTATCAACAACAACCAGAAAGCAGTCCTCAGCACTGATGCGCAGAATGCACCGGTCAACCTCCAGACAACAAATAAGGTCACTGGGCCAGGAGCTGAGACAGTCCAAATAGTGGCGAAAAACACAGTCACTTTGGTAAGCATTTCCGGTGTTTGCCCTGCAAGTATGCGTGGTTTAGTTTGCAAGAGGGCTATAGGAAAAAAAAAATCACAGTTTTCTACCAGAAGGGAGAAAAGTAGGGACTTGTTATGAGACTTTGTAGGTTGACATTGCTAAACTAAAAGACCAGGAGGAAAATATTTACTCTCTACATGGGTTGTTACTACTGTTTGGCTCTATAAAATTAAATCAGTGCTATCATCACCTCCGTGTGGTAACTGTTAGTCATGGAGAAGCAGCAATTGTTTTGCCCCTACGTAGTCTATGGGCTGTGTTCTGCAAAATTTCAACTCTTTTGTTTGGTAAAAGTGCTGTCAGAATTTCATGGTTTGATCATTTTGGGTTTCTGTTTTACATTTTTTGAGTCAATCTCTCTTGTTCACTTTGTGTGATAAAGTCTCTCATGTTAGACACCCCACTTAATTCTGCTCACTGCCATGTCTTCACTCATCATTTTTTCATACACAGATCCTGTTTATTTAACCATGTATTTTGGAAATTGCCCTGATTATATCATACAGTCTTTTTCAGAGTAGTTAACTTGCTGAACAATTAATCAGACACCTGGAAATATACGAAGAAACGTTTTAGAATTGGATTATATAACCTTCTTGGACTGGAAATCAGGAATTATATAGGGTCATGACAGGGAAATTGCACTTTTGAATTAAAGATTAAAACTTCACTAGATACAAATCTTTATTTATCTTTATTTAAAAATACAGTTTAATAATGCAAATTAAAGTAATTTTACTTCCTAATAGGGCATCATTGTAACCAGGATAGAGCGTTTGGAATTTTTCCTACTATTCCCTTTTCCAGAGTCATCTGTTGCCCCCCTGTCATCTGACTTTCATGCTTCTGCTTAATCTCTTTGCTGAATAACCTACTTAGGCTGTGCAGGTGATAGTGTTATTATACTTACACGTGATTTAGGTTTTGGTAGCACATTTCATAAAAAATCTCAGAATATTTTCCCAAGCTTTAATTAATCAGTGTGATACCTTTTTGAAGTGAATCGCAATCTTATGTGTATGGACAGAAGTAGAGAAGGGTGGAAACTAACATGGACATTAATCTCAAAGAATCTCACTGAGTCCTCAGCTAGGGTAGTTAGTAGCACTAATCAGATTACTTATTTGGCAACTCCAATTGATTTCAGGTAGAAATAGAAGTACTTAGGACTCCTTAAAATCAGAGCTTAATTGCTTCAATTGGCTTACTTTCGAATTTTAGGCTGTGTATTTACAGCCCCTCAGAGTGTCATTAATATTGCTAGAAATAGAAGAGTTCTAACTTCCAAATTTTCTCATTTGTGTGAGATAATCTTTCGTTCTCCTGGATGCCACTGAATATAATAGGATAGTATAGCTGAACATCAAAGCCTGAAGTTACTTTCTGTCAGTTATAATGCCATTTATGAACTATTAAAACAAATCAGAGTTTCATTATCTTCAGATGAGGTGATTTTAGATCACAGACCACAGTAGTTAGTACAGGTGCACTAAAAGGAGAGATACCTTCTGTTTGCGAACAAAGGTATACAGGCACTGGAAAGTAGGGGTACTTCCATTTTCAGTACATTTGTAATGAAGAAGCTTTTACAGTGAAAAACTATGGAGTGAAAAGCCAGGAACATCAAGTCTGAAAATACATTCAGGGTGTTGATTTTTGTGAACAACATCAAAGCTATTTTTCTCTGATTGAACTGTCTCTTACATTCTTACAGCAGGTTCAGGCTACACCCCAGCCCATAAAAGTGCCGCAGTTCATCCCTCCTCCCAGACTCACTCCTCGTCCAAATTTTCTTCCACAGGTAAGTGTATAGAGAGCAAGCAATTGAAGAAGGACCTTAATTATAGCATAAATAGGAGAAATCTTCTGTGAACATTGTGCCTGTCGGTCTTTATTGGTGACCTGGTGAAGGAGACAATTCATCTTCATGGGTTCGTTCAGACTGGATGTACAATCATAGAATCATAGAATCACTCAGGTTAGAAAAGACCTTAAAGATCATCGAGTCCAACCACGACCTAACCATACTACCCTAACTCTCACAACGCTCTGCTAAATCATGTCCTTGAGTACCACATCCAAATGGTTTTTAAACACATCCAGGGACGGTGACTAATATCCAGCCTAAACTTACCCTGGTGCAACTTAAGGCCATTTCCCCTCATCCTGTCACCAGTGAGAAGAGACCAACCCTGCTCTCGCTGTAAGCACCTAGAAGATATTGAAAGAGAACAATAAGGTCTCCTCTCACCCTCCTATTCCCCAGACTAAACAGCCCCAGTTCCTTCAGTCTCTCCTCATAAGGCATATTCTCCAAGCCTTTCACAAATCTTATTGCCCTTCTTTGGACCTGCTCCAGCACCTCAATGTCCCTTCTGTACTGAGGTGCCCAAAACTGAACACAGTACTCGAGGTGAGGCCTCACCAATGCCGAGTACAGGGGCAGGATTACTTCCGTAGTCCTGCTCACCACACCATTCCTGATACAAGTCAGGATGCCATTGGCCTTCTTGGCCACCTATGCATACTGCTGGCTCATATTCAGCCGATTGTCCATCGGTACACCAAAGTCTCTTTCCATCAGGCAGCTTTCCAGCCACTCCTTCCCAAGCCTGTAGAGTTGCCTGGGGTTGTTGTGACCAAAATGCAGGACCCGACACTTGGCCCTATTGAAACTCATACAATTAACCTTGGCTAATCGATCCAGTCTATCCAGGTCCCTCTGTCATGCCCTTCTCTTCTCAGGCAGATCAACACTCCCTCCCAACTTGGTGTCGTCTGCAAACTTACTGAGGGTGCACTCAATCTTCTCATCAAGATCATTAATAAAGATGTTAATTAGAAGCGGCCCCAGTACTGAGCCCTGGGGGACACCACTCATGACTGGCCACCAACTGGATTTAATTGCACTGACCACAGCTCTTTGGGCCCAGCCATCCAGCCATTCACCTAGCGGAGCGTATGCCCATCCAAACCGTGGGCAGCCAGCTTCTCCATGAGAACGCTGTGGGGGACAGTGTCAAAGGCTTTACTGAAGTCTAGGTAGACCACATCGACAGCCTTACCTTCATTCACTAAGCAGGTCACCTTGTCATAGAATGAAATCAGGTTTGTCAAACAGGATCTACCATTCGTAAACCCATGCTGACTGTGCCTGATCCCCTGGTTGACCTTTAACTGGTCCATGATGGCTCCCGAAATTATCCGTTCCATTACCTTCCTGGGCACCAAGGTGAGGCTGATAGGTCTGTAGCTACCAGGATCATCTTTCTGGCCCTTTTTGAAGGTGGGTGTCACATTTACCAGTCTCCAGTCTGCCGGGACATCCCTGGTTAGCCAGGACTGCCGAAGAATGATGGAGAGTAGCTTGGCAACCACATCTGCTAACTCCCTCAGCACTCTAGGGTGCAATCCATCCGGCCCCATGCACTTGTGAGCATCCAGCTTTCGGAGCAGGTCCAAAACTATCTCATCATGGATCATGCAGGGCTTATTCTGTTCCCCATCCTCTCTGTCTACCAGCACAGGGGGCTGTGTTCCCAGGGAGTAACAAGTCTTACTATTAGAGACTGAGGCAAAGAAGGCATTAAGTACCTCAGCCTTATCCTGATCCTGGTTCTGTTGGAAGGAATCTTCAAAGATCATCCAGTACAGCTGCCTGAGCAGTTCATTGTCCAAGTGCTTCTTTGAATACTGACAAGCACGAGGCAACAACCACCTCTCTAGGAAACCTGTTCCAGTGTTTGACCACCTTCACAGTAACAAAAGCTTTCCTAATATCCCGTCAGGAAATAATTTCTCACTGTGGGGACATTTAGGAGTGGAATAGGCTGCCCAGAGGAGTGGTGGAATCTCCAGCCTTGGGGGTTTGCAAGACCTGTCTGGACAAAGCCCTGAGCATCTTGAGATGCTGAGAAGGAGGTTGGATTAGAAATATCCTGAGCTTCCTCCTGCCCTGCATGTCTGTGATTATGAGATTAGCGTGTAGCGATCATTTATGAATGTACTTGCATCAAAAGGAATGAACCCACTGAACTGGTGTCAGCAAAAATCAACACATCACCCAAGGCCTTAAATTGCTGTAATTATTTTTGCTGCTCATGAGCAAGCAAAAACAAGACATCTCTAGCTTGTTCCCAAGTACTTCTGTATTGCAACAGAGAGTGATTTCTGTTCACAGCTGAGCGGTGAAACTTGTAGAAAACAAATTTTTTCGCAGGTTGGAAAAGACACTGATTCTTTCTTCATTAAAAGAAAAAATCTTGGAGGAACTATTTCATTTCCAAGATATACTTGGCACTGACTAGAAGCCTTAATGTGTTGCAAAAGAAAAAATGGAAAGTATAGGCTGGCATCTGGTTAAAACCTAGGAACGAAATCTGTTGGAATATCACCTTGTTTTCAATGATAAAATCCATTGTGGAGTATTAAATGCGGACAACAGAAATTAAATAGTAAAAAAGACTTTATTTTCAGAGTAATTTATTCTGTTTCAGTACATTGTAATCATGTGGTAAGTAAAAACAATGGGCAAGAAATAAACAAATATTTGTAGTAGAGTACTGCACAATTTTCGTGACTCATGGAAGAAAAATATTACTAACTGCCTTTACCTGTACCCTTCATCATTTTCAGCGAGAGATTAATGTATTATCGTGAAAATTTTATTTATTTAGCAAGAGTGGATGTGCAGGTGTCTATTTAGACATGTACAGAGTGATATGATAGCAGTGATAACAAGGATTTTCGGAAAAATTGTTGGAGACTCATTATAAAGCCCTGAGACGCACTTCTAAAGTGAAAGTCTCAGCAGTGCCTGTAAATATTACATTAATTTTTGGCTTGCAAAAGCAGTATGTTGATTTAGACATACATAAGGCACTTGGCAATATACATGTAATATAAATATCTGTGCATCCAAATACCATTTCAGGGACTGTGACTGCTTTTGCAAATGTTTTATGGATGGATCTTATGAAAGTAGGTTTGAAAATGTGGCTTTTTCTTTTTCATATCATACTTATGACACTATGCTAAAAATTCTGTAAGGAATCAACCTTGCATGGATTATACAGGCTGAATTGAAAGACTTAGTAAATAATTTTTTTCTGCAGTTTTGGTATATGAATATCTTTTTTTTTTTCCCATAGGTTCGACCTAAGCCAGTTGCCCAAAATAACATTCCTATTGCCCCAGCACCTCCTCCAATGCTTGCAGCTCCTCAGCTTATTCAGAGGCCTGTGATGTTGACAACAAAGTTCACACCCACGTCTTTACCCAACTCTCAGAACTCCATACATCCAGTTCGTGTAGTTAACGGGCAGACAGCAACCATAGCCAAAACTTTCCCTATGGCACAGCTCACCAGCATCGTGATAGCAGCACCGGGTACCAGGCTTGCTGGACCTCAGACTGTACAGATCAGCAAACCAAACATTGAAAAACAGGTACAGATAAGAAAGTGTCTACTGGATAAACATACTGGATTTGTTTCTTTATGGTGCCAGTTTTGGAGAGGATAAGAAATGGGGAAGCTTTCATTGGTTGCTGGAGATATTCACCTTCCAACAATAGTACAAATTATGAAATGACTTTTGACTCTTGGGGTAGAAATAACCTTTTTTCTTTAACATCTTCTTTTCATACTTTAAGAGTTTTATTCTCTCTACTGTTCAGCTTCAGTTGTTTACAAGCAAGCCATATTCCAAGGCTGTACTAATTTCTTGGAGACCATGTACGAACCGAAATCCATGTTCATACGAAGACTTTAAGAAACACTGGAAAAATATTTTCAGTGTTTTTGTTTTTCAGATAGTGCCAACCAGAGAAGCAAAAAAAAAGATGCAGAATCATAGAAGTATATAATCCAACCAGTACAGTAATTTCTTCCTTGGTCTTGTAGTCCCGTTGTCTTATAATTGAAGAAGAAATAGACTCACTCATCTTTAGAGGACTGGTAGTTTACCATGACTAAATTGGGTTAAATGAGTGGAAGGGAGACCCTCAGAAACAGAGCATTCTAGATAATTAGTTTTAAAGTCTCTCTCCACTGAAGATTTTCTTAAAGATTTTACTTTAGCATGGTTTGCAGCTGCTGCATCCTTGCCGTTCAGTTGAAGTGAAGCAGTCTTCTGTTTCACTTTTAATTCTTTCGTTTATTACACGTTAGTAATATTATACCATTATATAATATGTAATGCATTATCTATAACATACAACACGTATTTATGTAATTATGCATATATTACTAGACATTTTACTTACAAATCTTTCGTAGACTAATATGCCTTGAAGTTATCTTCCACGTTTGAAGTCACCTATAGAGACTGAGATAATCCAGTGCATGAAAGATATGCTTGTGTTCTGTTCTCCCTATGAATTCATATGAGTAGGTTCTTGTGTACCTCAAGGCAGTTCTGCAAGTTATTCAGCAGTGCGTGCACTTTTCATATGATTTTAAGTTGTACTTCTACAATACTATACTTTTGATGCCTATTCCTTTTGATGTCAGCAATATTCATTTGCTCTTCAAATAATTACTGGAAAATCAAGGAACTGTTGAAAAGCATATTAAAAAAATGTTGGTGGTTTAATAATATATTAATTTTTCAGTATATTTTCCCCATATGGTAGAGGGGAAGAGTTTGTGTCTTTGTAGAGATTACCTCAATTTGTAGGATCAACAGTTATGCTGTGGGTTGGGGATCGTCATGAAGAGTTTTGTGGTATCATTGAAGAAGAATCTAACTTAAGGGAAAAAAATGCAGAAAAATATGAGGTCTTAGGATTCAGAGAGAGAGTTTTTGAGCCATTCATAATTCTTCAAGAAGATTGAGGAGCCAGAAGTATAAAATGCATGTAACCATGCAGAATGTTTTTACCTGAAGTTTAACATCCCATACAGTATAGCGACTTCTGTAATGGAGTTAACTCTTGTGATGACTTTTACTGCTTGCATGGCTGCTTGGGTTAATGGAATTGGTTGTGAGGCTGCTTCATCCTTTGTTAAAGCAGAACAGTATTTAACATTCCTCTCAGTCCGATTCTTTGTTAATACACTGCCAACTTTAAACTGTTTTTCTTTGTATCTGCTGAAGTATTTGTTTTGCTTTATTAGCCAAAATAAAATAGTCCTCCTTATCAGAGAATGAGAGAAACACTTTTTTTTTCTTTCAGACTATTAAACCACATGTGGAAGCAGAAGAGAAGCAAACAGAAAGTCGTACAGTTACTCCACCTGCTGCACCGAAGCCAAAACGAGAAGAAAATCCACAGGTATCAGAACACATCCAGAGTTTTCTAGGTAGAAGGAATTCCTTGTCCTTCAGAAAACATTTTTTCCCTCCTCTTCCCTTAAGATTCCTAAACTTTAACATTCCACATATTCTAATGGGCCGCAGTAACTATCAGCCTATGACTGTAGACCTATCAGGTCTACAGAATAAGAAATCTAAACAGATATAATGCATTTGCATTTTTCATCCTGGTCTTTTGTTAAATTAGAAGTTTGTAATTTCCCTGATACTTCCTTCTACCAGGAGGCTTAGATTACAGCATTGATTTCCATTCCTTTGAGCTTTCAGACTGTTGGAGAACTGCCTTTTTTTTTTTTTTTCCCTTATAAAAGACTACTTTTCTGATTAGCAGAATGGAAAGAGCCATGTATGTACACATTCTGCCTAGATTTTATTCCAGTTTAGATCCTGTTAGTTTTTGGGGGGATGAAAAAACCAAAATGGCTATTTCTTAGAGCCCTTCTGCCACATTGAGCTCTGGAACTGATTACAACTAAATGTGTTTGTTTCTTTAAATGGATTCAGGCTGACTACTTGTAATGTGAGCATTAGCTATTGTCAGTACAGATTCTGATTTTTAGATGTCTGTGCACTTGCATTAAAATTAGAATCCTTTGAGAAAGCCATAGTCCTAATCAAACTGCGTAGCAGACTTGCTCCTTATAGTCTGCAATAATATGGAGATGGTGTTCTGTAGCCAGTAATATTTTACTGGCAAGCAAACTGTGTTGGCATTTACTAGGAACCAATCACACAGTTATCTCAGTGTACTGGAAGTAAAGAAACTGCTTTCTTGTTCCTAGCTCTGCCAACTCGGTGATCATAAGCAATTGACATTTCCCTGTCTCAGCCTAGGTTCCCAAATTAACAGATATGAATGAAAAGTAATTTATAGAAGCAAAGCATTATTAGTAACTTTTTTGTTTTATTAGTTACCTGTCAACTGATTTTAAAGGGGCTAAATAAAGTAGCTTATCCTAACAATTGGAATTGTCATGATCTCTGTATTTTTCTTTCTTCCCTCTCACAGAAACTTGCCTTCATGGTGTCTCTAGGACTAGTTACTCATGACCATCTGGAAGGTAAAGAAATAAAAATGCCTTAAGCTGGTTCTTGAGCTCTTTGTTTCGTAGTCATTCTGAATGGGAATTACAAGTCCAACATATTTCTGTATTCAGTGTAGTATTTTCTTGCCCAAAAGTGCTTTTGGGATGTCTGTACTCTTGATCTAACTGGTCTCTCTTGCACGTCCTTTATTCTCCTTATTACATGAAAGCAAAGCAGTTGCTTATGCAGCTGAGATCAGAAGGATCAGTGTTTGGAAAGAAAGCGTATGCTTTGATGGTAGGAAAGAAATTTGTGACAATATTGTTGCATTCTAAACAGCCTCTGTATCTGCAAAGTTATACCATTGATAATTTTACAGTAATCCACATCTGGATTTCTCATTTATTTCATGATTTCATGGGACTGTAATCTGTAAAGGAAATGAATTAATAGATTGTAATTTGTTTTCTTAATCCTATACATCGAAAAACAGCCTAACATTGCAACAGCTTGTGTATTTCTGTACTGTGTTTATTTTTAGGTTCTGACAAGGTTATCAGAGGCTTCTAGTTTTAGCTCCCAATTACACTGACTGCCAGTATAAAAAGTCTTAGTCCTGAAGTACTCTTATTTAGAGAGAAGATGATGGTCATTTTGTGCATTAGTTGAGCACTGTACTTGTATTCTTTGTCAGCTCTTAGTTCTAAACCTACAGAAATTAGAAGCATGATAAAGTTTCCTCTGTTGAGCATGAATGATGTTCTGTAGATATCTTCACATGCAAACTGCATTCTTAGGAACTTATAATTTCTAGGGGCTGTTGTTTTCTAACCTGAATGCTTTGTTTTTCAAGAAATCCAAAGTAAGCGACAAGAAAGGAAAAGAAGAACAACAGCGAATCCAGTATACAGTGGAGCTGTTTTTGAGCCTGAGGTATTGATCTCTTGCTGGGGGAAGCTGGTCCTTTCATTCTGAGCTTGTGTATTTTTTTGCCACATTGCCACCTAAGCCATCTTACTTCTGACAAGACAGGGAGGCTATTGTTTCTAATTCAGATGGCCACTGCAATGATATGACCCTTAGATTTTTAATCAGGAGGCACATTGGGGTGTTCTTATAACATTTATGTCCTTTTCTGCCTTCCCCTATGTAAAACTGAAATTAAATGGCAGCGTGTGTTAGTCTTAACCACTAGGTCAGCTTGCATATTGGACTGAAGCACTCCAGAGGTCAGAAGTAGTGTAAAAAAGCTAGCTTCTCTGAAGCTATGCTCCAGAAAACAGAGCAGCTGGTAATCATACGTAGTACTACCTTGCTGTTCATCAGGTATTTTATATAGTTGTTGCCATTAATGTTAGCCAGCTAAAATGGTCGTGTTTTCCCCTGCAGCGCAAGAAGAGTGCAGTCACGTACCTGAACAGCACAATGCATCCTGGAACGCGTAAAAGAGGTGAGGTATACTTAGACATGTCTTCCTGCTCTGTGCCTCTTCCTCCATCTTGTGTTTGCAGTCCCCTTGTTGATTTGAAGGGCAAAACAAAGAAGGACTTTACAGTACTTCATTTGTCTAGTAAATTTCCATGGTAGACACAGAGCTTGACTTCTAGGGATTAGCATAGCAGGTTTTATTAAGCAGCTCAGTGTTTCATTTCAGTTTCACCTTCCCCCACAAAAATAGAGCAGAGTGAAAGGTGAGATGTCTGAACATCATTTAGAGGTATAAAGCTGCTGTCGAGATTCTCTTTTTAATAACTAAATTGTATTGCTACTGTCAAGAAGAAGGTGGTTGTGGAAGAAGTGTCTGTGCCCTGAGTAGGAGACGAAACTTTGTGTGAGAAAAGCTTGTTCCCCAGTGGGAGCAGGGATGGGTCCTTGGAAAGAATTTGTCTTGAGAAAGGCTATCTTGCTCATTCTGAGCACTTTATTGCGAGCAGAGTGCCACCTGTCCAGGAATGGAATATGATCTTTTGTATAGGTATGCAGTATTCTTCAGTCCAAATTCTTCTGTAAAAATAGTTGAAATTTTAATACTTACATTATGATGAAAGACATGAGTCAGCACAACATAGCAGAGAACCTCCTACTGGTTTTCATACAAGGCATCGACCACACATATATAACAATTTTTCCTGATTTTTATGATTTTCTGCAGTTCTTAAGAACTTGTGCAGTCAAGTATAGAATTGACCAGTTCAATTACGATTTTTTTTTTTGCTGCAATGCCAATTATTCATTTGATGTGTACTTTCTTTGACAAACTTCATCAGTCCAGAAGGCAATGTGACAGAGCTGACCCTTGTGCTGTTTTGAATAAAGCACGTTGGTATTCACCGCTATCTTCTAGTCACATTAAATAAAGATTTTTTTTCTAATAGTATGTATGAATTTTACAGAGAGAGAGTTTTGCATTTGCTCAGTGGATAAATAAATGTTCCTACTTCTAATAATGATTTCTTAATTCTATTTTATAAGTCATTGTGAACAATTACTGCATCAGTGAAGGGATTGCATGCTTTTGTGCTTGATATTCTCTTAGCCTGTTCATGCATGCTGACTGCTGTTTTACTGTCTTTTTTTTTTTCTCACACACTGTTGTGAGCCTGCACCTTCTATTAGTACCAAATTAGTAGCATGCATTTTTAACTGATAGAAGATTTGGGTGTATACATTTATTTTGTGATTTAGAATAGCAATATATTAGTTATAAAGCTTATGCAAGCATGTGCCCTTGAGAGCTTTAGTTGGTGCTGAGCATGTCAGAAATTTCAGCCATGGACATCACTATCAGAAATCCATTTCCAAGGACATATTTAGTTCTGGAACATATCCAGATCTTAAATGCAAGGCTTAGCATGTTAATAGGTATGGACTGACAATCTGTAAACATAAGATCTGGGGAATTATTCCTAGATCCTAAGTCCTTTGTGTTTACATATCCATAAATTACTGTGGAGAAGGGAGGCAGAAATGATGGTTACATATTGTTTTTTACTGTCTTACTTTGCATACATAATTTTATGAAAATAGTTACGAACACATTTTGCACTTCTGCTAATCTGAAGGAGCATATAGGAGTTGTGCACAGTCAAACATACTAGACTGAGAAAGGTTAAGAAAAAACACAGAATGTGAGGGGAGTCACATTTTAAGACCAATGATAGATTACAACTGGTAGTGGTGGGGTTATGAGTCACACAACAGGACTGCTCTTGAGGCACCCTAATTTAAAAGATGTACCAGTAAAGTAGAAAGTGCTGATCTGTGGGTTTAAAAAAATGAGAAGAAAAGGAGGGAGTTGGAATGGTGAGTGTTGGCCTCTGATAAAGGACTTAACCTTTGTGTAGATTTATGCTGGCAGTAGAAAGATAGGAACGTGTGGGATAACAGTAGAAAGGATTTCATAGTAGTTATTGTGGCTTCTATCTAGCCTTGGTGCCAACATATTTTCCCTAAAAACTGAGTAGCCTTGTTTCTAGGAGTCCCCAGACTGCTTTTGGGGGAGCAGTTCTTTGACCTTCTTACAGAACTTATTTCTATTTCCTTCTGAAATACATCTTTTAAATGTTCTTTCCTTGCAAAATTCTACTTAAATATTTCTAAAAAAATGTTTAAATCTTTGCTTCTGTCCTTCCACTTGTAACTTTTATATTAACTTCCTCTCTGTGCTACATCATTTCCTTTTTCATGCTAGCCAATGAGGACCACTGGCCAAAGGTATGTAAGATTTTGTTTGTTTGTTTGTTTGTTTGTTCCCTTTTGTTAATATGTAGGTCGTCCACCTAAGTACAACACGGTGCTGGGGTTTGGGGCTTTGACGCCCACGTCCCCTCTGTCCAGTTATCCTGACTCCCCTGAAAATGAAAAGACAGAGACCACATTTACTTTTCCCGCGGCTGTTCAGCCTGTGTCCCTGCCTAGCCCCAGCTCCACAGACGTAAGTAATTCTTGGGGAGGGAGGTTACTTTTGGAAAGATACGCAGAAACAATCACAAGGAAAACCATTGCAGATTTTGTTTCTTTAGTCACACTCATCCTTTGTCCTGGTTCAGTGCAGTGAAACCATCTAGTATCCTTTTAACACCCTTCCTTTTTCCTCCTGCACCTATGTTCTTATCCTGTAGAGATTTTATTTATAACGTTCAGCGGATTGAAACACTGGGAGGCACTAGGCATGCTAGATGAGCTCATTTCCTTTGTGCCATGTTTGAGATCTTGTCTGACTGAATTGAATCTGTCATCCATGATAAAGGGGAAAGGGGAGAAAGGAAAATATTACTTACAGACCGTAATAACAAAAAGTTGTGATGTTTCAGTAGTGAGAGAAGGAAAACATCTTGGATCACCCAAGACAGCCAGGAGCGGTGTTCACAGCGCTGGTTATGGCAGTGCAGCTACATTAGTAGCTGAATACACTGCCATGTGATCTGATGACAAAATCTGTCTCAAATGAAATCTGGTCATTTTGTCATAATTTATAAAGAAGCAAATATCCTTTTTTTCAGTTAAAAACTTAAGATTTGCCCTTCAAAGCGCAGCCCCTTTTAAAGTAGCTGAGGACGACTCCGTTATTTCATTGTTTCTATTTCTTGCTGAAAGCATTAAGAAAAAAATTAAAGGCTGTTCAGAAGCTTCTGAAAAGAATTAACAGGGGAAGTTGATCTGAGTTACTGTGTAGATCTGACATGACGTAATGAATGGACAGTATGGTTTGTCCAGAAGCATACAGTGACTCTGTCTGTATGAGTGAAGCAATTCATTGTACAGAACTTGTCAGGAGTTGTAGTGTACTTCCAGTAAAGTGCTTGCCTTATAGTAACTACTAATTAATGGGAACAGTTTGAAAATGAAAAGGTACTGGCTTATTTATTCATATGAATAAGTGATCTAGGTTTCTTTGTTTGTTTGTATGCTTGTTTTTTTTATGTAGTATTGTGTATAATTGAGAGCCAACAACTTGAAATGGACTTTAAGGAAGCGTTGAATTGGAAGGTTTTATTTTCACCTGTGCAGTTTCACCACTTAAAGAGCATAGACTGAGGGACAAACTCTATTGGCCACAGAGAAGAGACAACAGAAGCCATTTTGTTGCTTCTGAACGGTATTTGTTCTGTAGAGGTAGCAGAAATAGAAATAGTGGAAGCGTGTCTGAGTCATAGAAATAAATAGATGCAGTTCTGATACGCAGGGAATATGTATGTGAAATCAGGTGCACTTTTATGTAGTCACTTTTGAGAGCAGAATAGCACTCAACTATAAAAACCCTTTCCTGACAGTCAGATGAAAGAGACTGTGGAACAGCCCCCCAGAGGGAGGGTGTGCCAGCTCCATCTCTGGGGACTTCTAAAAGTAAGCAGTAAAATTGACAAGTAAACATGCTGGAGAGAGCTTTTTTTTTTATATTGGCCCCATGAGAAGGATTGGATAATGTGTTAGATCTTTTCCATCTCTGACTTCTGTATGGTCATTTCCTACTGTATAAGAGTTCTCAAAACAGTATAATGTGGTGTTGTCGTGTTTTCTTGCAGTGCCTGCTGACAGCAAGCTAAATCAAGAATAGAGAATTCTTGTAGCATTCTAATCTAGTTCTGAATGTCCTGAATTTTCTAAGTTTGGATGGTATTCAGACCTAGCTGATGGATTGTTTCAATACTCATTAATCACAAATTTGTGTTCATCAAAATATAGAAAGGTGTATTTATTCCATGTAGAATAAAACATGCTTCCCATTGTTACTCCTCCAGCTCTTGGTGACCATATAGAGTGAAAACATGACATGTGCATGCCCAAGTAAAAAGTTATTTTAAAAGTCTCGGTTAAAACCATTCAGCGGTTTCCCAGGCAGTTAAAGAAGAAGAAAACTGCGATTTTACCCATCTTTAAAACATTTTTTGCACTCATTTACTTGGAAAGTCCAATTCTTATAGGCTTTAGAATGGAAATTTAATGTTTGGTACCTGAAAAAACTTTGTTTTTAGCCAACCTGTGAAAATTGACCAAGCATTCATCACCACAGCCCAGAATGGCCTTTCTTGCCTTTCTCCTGAATTGTCATCCTCTCAATGACAGAGATTAATTCTGAAAGGAGGATGAAGTAGGATGAAGCAGGAACTTGAGATGGGAGTGGAGATAAGGGTGGAGAGGTAGAAACTGAGAACAGAACTTGGGAAAAGGAGGGAAATAATAATAGGCAGGGCTGAATAAAGCTTTTTTTTTTTTCTTTTTCTGTCTTGAAGTTGGCTGTGAACCACTTGGTTAGAGGTGATTCTCCCTCACACAATAGCATGTTCACCTGGAAGATAGCAATTGCTTTGATAGTCAATTACTCAGCAGCAAGAATAATGCAAAACTGTTCTCTGTCTAAAAATCTCTTTTCTAGCGATGGTTCAAGTCTGTGGTCACAAAATGCCTTTTTATTAGTAAATTATTAAATGTTACAGTTGAGCAGAGCATTGGAAAACATTCAGACTGCGAAGTCAAGCTCATAAACGTTAGGGAATGCCTAGATTATTATTGCTTGTGATAACTTAATTCACTTACAGCATGCATACCTATTATGATAATCTTTATTAATGTGGTCTTGCACAGTTTTTGTTGCAGAATATTTAGTTTTACCATGTAATTCCAGTGAAACGTACATATACGTATATATTTCATATTCAAACACACAAACTATACACACATACTGTGGATTTGATATTGTATTGTTCTGTTGTATTGCCAAAAGCCAGGCCTTATTGCTCTAGATACTGTATAAAAATAAAGTAAATTGTTAGGTGTTTAGAAAGCTTTCATTTGCTTTCCCATTCTCTTGGTAGAGAGGAAATAGAGCGAACAGTGACCTTAAATCACCTCTTATATTCGCACTGTTTTGAAATTATTCTTTGGTCTCTTCTGCCTATAACATATGTTAGAGCATCGTCAGCGAGCTCTGCTCTAACATAAGTTGGCTGCACACAGCCTTCAGGGAGCAGGGCCAGAAGCTGAGATTAGTGGGGTACATGTCACAACATCAAATCCAACTCCCTTCACGCATATATTATTAACTGCCCATAAAACCTGGGATGTTTCTTTGGAATCAAGCATTGGCTGGGATTTTTTTTTTATGTCCAGTTATTAATTCTGAGGAAATACCAGGAAATTTGCGTTACTGTTTTGATGAACCGACAATAGGATTATGGATTTTGTGCATGTGTGTTGCCATTCTGATGCATTCAGAAATACCGCACGCTGACCAGTCTATCACTTCTGGTTTTATGATGTTCTGTTGAATTTAGAAGGCTTTGGGCCTAAATTTCTTCACGTCACCTCTTCAAGAAGCAACAATACGCATCTCTTGTGTAGGTCCCTTTCTGCAAGATATTAGATGTATCAGTTTGCATTTTTTAACCGCACTAGTGAGTTACCTAAGCCGGGTACCAAATGCTGTTTGTAATCAGTGTCAGCCAAAGGCATCTTAACAACACGTATAATTCTCTAGAATGAGAATTTTCTTCTAAGATGTGAGAATTTTCCTTAGGTTGCAGAGGATTTTGGTTTAGCTTCTCTGGCACCTGCTGCCTGCCTTCCTTTGCTTACTTGTGTTCGCAGAATGCATAATGGAAGAAAAGAAGCTCTTCCCAGCCTGGTTATGCAGATCGCTTCAGAGGAGGGATGAAATGTCACTCATTTCATTCTTCTGTTAACACTGAAGAGCTCTGTGGTGTTAAAGTATGAAATAATACCATGACCCAGCTGCCAGTGATCCCTGGGATTTACAGAACCAAAAAACGGCACTGATAATTCACTGAAGGTCGTTCTTTTACAAAACACGGCATCAGTGCTAACCTTGGGAATTAAGAGAAGCACAGCATTCCCTTCAAAGAAAGGCCTCATCAGCAACAGAGTCAGGAAGTAGGAGCCTTAGCAGATTGCCTGTGTCTCATTCTTCCAGTATGTTTAATATTTTATCCATACTAGAGGTTAGCATCATTTTTCTTGTCTGGCAACTTAATGTGTAAGTGCATGGCCAAGTCCGGTATCATTCCAAGGTAATGGAACTTACACGCTTGAGAAGACCGTACAGCTCAAAATGAAGCATTGCATGCACTGATAATGCCTACATACAGAGGAAGAGTATGTGCGCAGTTAGACTCAGTGCACACGTTTTAAGATTACGGTCTTGAGGATGTTGTGTGTGTGAAACTTTTGACTAAAGTCAGTGAGAAGTGCATATTTCAGACTCCAGACAGGGCCTAGAGTATGTCAAGTTGTCAGAACAAGCCACAAGTGAGAGGGGAGAGAGTTCAGATGCCCCTTTCCTATTCTATGGGTGCCAACCCATTTTTCTTCCATGCTTCTTTGTGCTTTCATGCAAAGAACAAAGTGAAAACAAACACGACCACAACTACCAACCCAAGCATAAGATGGGAGTAACAGGAGGAGAGAGAGAGAGAAGAAAAAGCGAAAATATTAGACCTTTCTTTCTGGGGAGTTGATCCTTGTAGAAAAGAAATATCTCTGATAGTGATACAGTAGTAAGTCAGACTAGATTTTGCCAGGAGATGTTGTCAATAATGTTTTCAGCTCTTTCTGAAAAAGAAAACTCCTAGAAAATCTCTCTTGGTATTCCTTCATCTTGGCTCTCAGCCTATGTTAGCGATGAAACATAAACCACTGCCTATAGAAAATGAGAACATTTTGAGTCATAGCTTTTTTGGTGCAACCTCTATGAAGTAAAAAGAATTGTCTACGGAGTGTAATTCGTTTTGTTCTTTTTCATTTACAAGCAGAGCACCTTCTACTTTCATTTTTAAAGGTGACCTGAATATTTGACAGTGTTCTTTTAAGTCACTCCGTTGGGGTTTCTTACATACAATTACTGGCAAGAGACCGCTTCATCAGCATTCCCAAACTGAAGTTGTGCTTACATCCAGAAATGAGAAGGGTTAAGAAAGTGGGTAGCTCATCATTTTAGGCAAAAACAAGCAGGGTAAGGGGGAGGGGAATCTAAAATAAGACAGGCCATGGGTTACTAGGTGTTAAGAGAAACTATGGTGATAAGTGTTTGCTATAATATCTTACCTTGGGAGGGCACTGTTTGGGATGACTGATGTCAGTATTTCTGGTATCCTGCCTGATTTTCCTGTTTCACCTTCTAAAAAGGGCTTGATATTTGGAATCCCCGTAGAAATAGTTGTGTTGTAAACTTTGCATTTAACAAGGATGTAGATGTCAAAGGTCAAAATTCACTTTTTGCCTTCTCTCTCTCTTTTTCTCACCCTCACCCCTTCCCCTCGATTTTTATAGGGCGATATCCATGAGGATTTTTGCAGTGTTTGCAGAAAAAGTGGACAGTTGCTGATGTGTGACACATGTTCACGTGTTTATCACTTGGACTGTCTGGACCCGCCTCTGAAAACCATTCCCAAGGGCATGTGGATCTGTCCCAAATGTCAAGACCAGGTATTGTTTAACAGACAGAGAGGGTTACACACAATGCACTGTAAAGATTTTTCCAAGCTAAAGAAAACAACCATATCACTTGGCTTACTTATGTCAAGACAGCCTGACACTGAACCAAACTATCTGATCTGCAGTAAGGGTTGTGTGAATTTGATCTAATTACCTATGTCTTACTCCCGGACTTGGGGTCCTTATTTGTTACCTATGTGTTTTTAGTCTTTTGCTGGGCCAAAGCACACAGACTTTGGGGAAAGGTTCTCTATTACCCATAGAAATGTTCCTGTTCATCTAAGCTTGTTTCTTCAAAAGTTACTGGTATGTTCTTTTGGATAAATAAGTAAAATGTTTTTACAAGGCTGCCTCAGTAGATAGAGAAAATATAAACCTCTCTTTTCTTATATAAATCAAGCATTGGAGACTTCATCTTCAATGATCTCTCTAATAATACTGTCAAGCATCAGCATAATGAGGATGGGCAAATACCTTGGTTCTTCTTTCTTCCAGATGCCTCTGCAAAAGTACACATCTGAAGTGAACAGATGATATTTTAATATTTTGTTTATAATTACATTGTAGTGACAAGACAAAGAAGTAAACCAGGGTATTCATAGCCCTAATGTGGTACTTCAGAAGTTGCAAAGGATTGCCGTTAATCGGCAGCCTGAAGCTGTTAGTGTTCTGTCTATTGACTATTACTATTACTTAGCCACTCACATGGCCAGATGGTAAGGTGAGAATACAACCTGGCATATTATGTGCTGCTCAGAGGAACAAAAATGCAAAATTCAAGTGACTTGGTCAGTAATTGCAAATGAGGAGGGAGTATTACCACTTTTCTATTCCCGCTCTTGTGTACCATCACGTATCCTTCCTCTTGGTATTTCTGTAATACATTCCCACAGAATTGGGAAAAATCTGAGCTATTTCACTGAAAAGTGACCAAGTCCTCTGTCTCCTGAGACATCCCTCTGCTTCACTTACTAAAAAGACACAATGCATTTTTCTTCTCAAATTAAAGCTCCTTAGAAGAAGGAATATGTGAGGAAGGCACTTAAGTACATAAATGGTTCTTATCCTTACATGAAGAGGGCTTGACGATTCTATTAAGACGATTCTGATATGAAGGGCGTATAGGACAGTTTGATGTGTTATTAGCCCAGAAGTGTGTTGTTTAAATGTATGGTGTGGAAGCTGCTCTGTGACATGAAAACTTCTCTCTCAGAACAACTGAGATCAGCAATTTGTCCGAACCATGCAATGTTTATGTCTCCTGGCAAGTTTCAGTTCAGATGCATTATCTTTTCATTCCTCTTTTAAGTTGTTCTGTTTCATTAGTGGAGTTTATTTGTGGCTATGGAGGAAATTTGAGAATATGCTGACATTTGTAAGAAACAGGCCTCCTTTGTGGGAGCTACAATACAGTTGTGAATAATTCCCTCTGTTAAATCTCAGAACAGGTCTGCAAAGCTTCTTGTTAACAGGGCTCAGATTAATGATAGCCACAGAGAAAATGCGTTGCTTTTCCTTTTCTTCTTTTCCTTTTCTTAGAGATAGATTGTTTACCTGCTAAATCTCTACACACTTTTCTTTCAGATGTTAAAGAAAGAAGAAGCAATCCCATGGCCAGGAACTTTAGCAATTGTTCATTCATATATTGCATATAAAGCAGGTAGGAAAATGGGGAAAATGTTTTTTTTTCAGTTTGAAAACTGGAAAATGTTATTGAGGGAGTGGGACAGCATGATACTTCCTTTACAAAAGGAAATTAAAGAGGAAGAACTTAATCATTGGTGAAGTGATAATGCCAGTCTAAACTTTTAAGCTTTTTGTGATAGCTGTGCGTGCAGGTGAAATTGTGGTTGTGATCTATTGCAGAAGTGGTTGAATTTACTTCAGTAATACTCTTTAAATGAAACAGTTTAGAGCTTCTATCCACAGTGGTAACAGAAAGACTTCAAATATTATTTCTTGAGGTGATTAATATTCTGTTTTGCAGCAAAAGAAGAAGAAAAACAGAAACTACTTAAATGGAGTTCAGATTTAAAACAGGAAAGAGAACAACTAGAGCAGAAGGTCAAACAGCTCAGCAATTCTATAACAGTGAGTATCGCCCTCCCAGATAAATCTGCTCCTGTGTTCTGGTGTCAGAACGCAGGTAGAAAACTGCAGAACCGATGTACTAGACTTATCTTCCACTGGTTTTACTGAGGATTGAATGGGCTCTCTTAGGACTCTGCTTTTCTAGGACTTTTGGGAGCAGGAATGAAATACAAGCGACATATACTTTGAGACACTTGCGCATGTTCCCTCCTGACTGTATACTGCAGACATGCAGTGACCTATAATATCAGCAGGTGACAAACATGACCCGCAGCACTATTGTCTAATTCTAATTCTCTAGTGCCTCACTTGAGTTTGAATGATTGGGCCTCTGTGTGTACTAAGAGCTACTTGGTGCTCTCTTCAGACATTCCTAATACAAAAGCGACCATTTTCTCACAACTGTCTCTTGGGTTCTTGACATGCTGGCTAGACAGTCAGCAAGGCTCCGCGTATTACTAATTGAACAGTGTCATACTTCTGACCAGAAGCAGTAGTGTTCCCCTTAATTTATGACAGTAATTGTGCCAAACATATTAATTTGCTCTTAATATGCAAATCGGGCTCTTGAGTTGCCAGTGCAAAGTTTGAGCCCCTCACTTAGCATGGCAGCCTGTGTAAAGCTGGGTATGTAAGTAGAGGCTTGGGTTTTTTTCCAAGGTGTGTGTCTTTACCTCTTAGACGAAAAGTAAACATCCCATGTTTAAAGACTCTAAATGCTGATGATACAATTAAAACAATTGTGAGCAAGTGGTGAGAGGTGCTGGCTGGCAGTTCTGGAGTCTGTCATCTTCTGGTTAGCGGTAGCTGGACATAAACTGAGCAGCACTAGCGCTGTTTCTCAGTCATATACTCAGAGGCAGAAGCAAGCCTTAACAAGGATTGATAGTAGGTGAGGAGAATGGTGTCTTTTCCATGATCAAGCCGTTGTTTACGCTTTAATTCAAACCATCAAACAAAGACACATTAGATCTAAGTTTTGTAATGTTCTTGTGATGCCAAGAGCTGTATGTGAAAACAGTAAAGCTGAAAATAACAGTGTCTGGAGATCAGTGTGAATAAAAGACTTGAAAAATGTAAGAAGGTTGCCATCTCTGTGTAAGATCCTGAAAGTAAATAGCTACCATCTCCTTCTTTCTGAGGGTTTCAAATATAGATATGAGCAGTTTTTCACTGTTGAAACATCATTTGTGGACATTCATTTAAATTACCTTACTCTGACTCTTATCTTATGAGCTACCTAGGTTACTACTGCTTCCAAGAGAACGAAGTGGCCACAGAATAAGATTTCCAAGTGACGAAGGGCTTGTTTTTCATTTCAAGTGCCCCTTTATTTAGTAAGAAGAGGAAATGATGTTCCTGTTAAAGTGTATGTGAAAGCGAGGACTGTATCCCATTAATGGCATGCACACATGCAGTCAGCAGTCAGCTGTGATAGGATGCCTGAGTTTGCATATCCGAGCTAAAGAAATTTCAGCAGTGCAGTGCTAACAGAAAAATAATAAAACACATACTTGGAAGCTTCCCTTCAAAAGGAACCCGAAAGGATGGAACTGTCTGTGTTGGTTTGCCAGGCACCTTGGGATGAAAAGACCTTATTGGGGGGCAGCTACGTTGGGAGGCAGTTCAGTTCCTCAGCTTGCAAATATGAATTCCATGAATGCAGCTCTGAGCCTTGTTTTCTTCTAGTCTGAAATGATAGGTGACGTTACAGCTGCACTCTTTTCTGAATACTTACATTTAGATCTGCAAACGCTGAGTTCCTCTCTTACCTTCTTCCATTCGTACAAGGATAAAGCTTGAACTTAGTATCGCTTTTCTGTTTTGCTGCAGAAATGCATGGAAATGAAGAATACCATCCTTGCAAAACAGAAGGAGATGCACAGCTCCTTGGAGAAGGTAAAACAGCTGATCCGCCTCATCCAAGGCATCGACCTTTCAAAACCCATAAACTCTGAGGTCAATTCAGTAGCCATCTCCAATGGCATGGACTCCACTAACAATACTAATGCTGCCACCTCCACCTTAGCCCCCTCCCCTTCTCAGAGCTGCATGGTGAACTGTAACAAGGGCGATGAGACTAAATAACACAGTGAAGTTCAGAAGGAGCCAAGGGAGGTGGCGGCGAGGAGGAGAAGCAAAATAACAAAACTCTAGAAAAGCAAAACCGGATTTCTTCTGGAAAGTGCAGAATTCTTTAGTTCTTTGGTTCCAGAGAGAGCGTGAAGATGCTTGTGCCAGGCGGCACCGGAGTTTGCCAATTGATCCTTCTTATTCTGTGTGTACATGCAAAGTTTGGATCATGTTACATGAATAGTGCCAGCTGGGGGTTCTTTGCCAGCACCATGCCAAGTGAAATAATATATTTACTCTCTCTATATTTTACACCAGTGTGTGCCTGCAGCAGCCTCCACAGCCACTATAGGTTTGTTTTATTTTTGTTTGGGGTGAGGAGCAGGGATAAGGGAGGAGAGCAGGTTTCAAATCCTTATTTGCAGAACAGTTTGTTTAGCTAGGGGAAAACAAAAACAAGTCCAAAGAGCCTGTGGGCTTTTCCTGTTTCTAAACTCTCAGTACTATTAAACCAAAAAAAAAACAGAAATATAAATTATCAAATCCCAGTGCCCAGAAGGGACAAGTCTATCAAATAAGCAGTATTTACTATTGTTTAGACAGGAGATGTACAAAAGGAAAGGAGATGGACTTTTCACTGAGTAACCAGCACATGTACAGGCTGAAGATCTACTGTCCCAACAGCTTTGGGTTAAATTGTACTTCTTCACATCAGAGACATACGTGCTTTGCAGAACTGATTCAAATCTTCACACTCATCCAGAAAGCCTATGTTGGGAATGGGAGAATAGAGGGCCAGAATCCAGGGTCAGCTTGGAGTGTTGGATGGAGGTGTCCCAAGAGAAAATGTGCATCGATTACTTGAAAATGAGATTCCAACCCTTTTCTATATTTATAAACAACACAACTGTCCTGAACAAAGTAGCACATGACCCAGATGTGTGAACTGAACAGAGAAATGTCCTTTTCTTTCACTTCTTTTCTCTTCTTTTGGTAACAAGAACTAAATAAGGAATAGAAAAGCTGTTTTTCAGGCTGACAGTCTAATTAAAGAGGTAGATGGGACCTTGCATGGTATAGATTAGAAGTAATAGTGTCAGTGAGATACAGTGAGTCTTTGTGAGTCCTTGTGTCATCGTTTTGGGCACTGTTTTTTTATGCAAGGGCAAAATCTTTGTATCTGGGGGTAAAAAAACAACTTTTTTAAATTAAAAAGGAAAATAAAAGATATTGAGGTCTTCCTAGTGTTACTTAAAATAAGATCAAGGTAAGAAACATTGAAAAAAAAAAAAAAAAAAATTACAAAAGTGCTATTTGTTTCCTAAACAAGTGATTTCTATTAAAAAGGTGTCAGAACTGGAGAAAATGCTGCGTACTTAGAATTTTTTTAACACAGACTTTGCTTATTTATGATGACATTCTGCTGTGTTTGTGTTTTAAGATCCAACGGGACAGTTTCCCTAGATTATACCATACATGCTACTGGCTAAACTCTAAAGAGAATCAAATCCACAGCGCTGGATCTCACCCCACCTGGAGGATCTGCCTAGCTTGTCTCTGCTGTTACCGTATCTCCCCCCCTCCTTGATGTGTGTGTCACCCAGAGAAAAGCACTGGCAGTGTACTTGCTTAAGGCTTTAATGCTTTTGTGATGCGGACTGATTAGAGCTTGAGAATGAAAGACAGTTTGTTGGACTGAAGTCACCTTTCGTTATATCCTTTATTTAAGAAGTTCATCTCTTGCACATAACCTTTTTACCATGGGTAGCAGAGCTTTCCTTGTGCTCCTGTTGTGGTGGGGTCTGTCTCAGCGTACAGTACTGACTCGTGTCACTTCGGGTTATGTCGCAGAGCTGCCCAGTTTCACTGCTGCATGGAAATATTTGGGCAAACTCTGGTTCCACTGGAAGTGCTGGCAAAGCTCCCGTTGCTCCCAGTGGGAGCAGAGCTGAACCTCTCCCCAGGCAGCACGAGGCCAGGTCCCTGCTGTGGTGCCCTCCAGAGTGTGCATTGGGCAGTCCTGCCCAGCCGCTGATCCTTCTGGAACAGAGAAAGCCTTGCATTTCAGGGCTGCGTTTCTGAGCAAGAAGCAGCAAATGCTCCAAACACTACATAGCCTGAAAGAGCCTCCTTGCTGCCACAGCCAAGCATGCTTCTGCAGGATTCTTGGCGCTGCTGTCTTCCCTTTCCTTTGCTCACCCTCCTGACCTTTAAGGACTTCTCCTAGGACTGTGTGCTATTTTCAGAACTGAGCTCAGAACTGATATCCTGAGTTCTCACATTTGTCCGTAGCCTGGGAAAATGATTCTTACATGCACGTCCCAGCTAAACCTGCGATAACCTCAACTCACGATTTGGATGTTTGCTAGCAGAGCTGTAGGATCAAACCGATCAAACTAAAAATGTCCTTCTTGCATCAACCCAATTTACCAGTTGTAGTCATTACCATTGGGCAGCCTGGCCAGGTTCTTCTCTAGTTGGTTGCTTGGGTAACTCCCCTTCTTCTGAACCATGAAGTGCATTCCCAGTAAGAGACAGTATCTTCATGTTCTCATGTTCTTCTTTCCGGTGTTATTTTCTGAGCTCTGCTGGGAGCACTGCACTCCTTAGATGTAGTAAGCTGCTGGAAGACTTGAGAATCCTTCTGTTTGCTTTGCTGGTTCAGGAAGGGATGGGAATGAAATTCACCGGTGGCTGCATTTAAATCAGCACGGTTACCCAGCCAGGAGATGTTAAAACAGCTGTTACTGCTTTTTCAAGGCATCTGAAACTGAGTAGATAAGTACAGACTTTTATCTATCTCCTTTTTCTTACGGCATTGTGTTCCAGACTGTCAAAGGACACCCTTAGTTAATCATTGCCTAGCAAAGAAATGACCTCAACTTAGACTTTTCAGTGCTGCTGGGTAGTTTTTGCTCCCTGATCCTGTTTGAGCACTTTCCTTCCTGGCTCTGCAGCAATATCAGTCAACAGGCAAAGAGCATTCCCAGGGCTGTGCTGACACTGGCAACGATGTTGGTACACAGGCATGAGTAAATTTCTGCCCAATTAGCAGCAGTGAGGTAGAAGGGGAAACGGTATTTGCTAAATACAGAGGGAAATGTTTTGTTTTCTACCTGCTCTCAGAGTTTCCAACGAAGGGCAAAATTCACACTTTTGGACAACTTTTAAGTAAGTTCAAGCTTTTCTGTTGGATTTGTTGGGTGTTGGTTTTGTTTTGTTTTTTTTCTCATGTAGCATTTGAGACAGGCTGAGTTGGTATTAGAACTTCTCTTCAAGAAGCTGTCATCATGACTGGCATTTTGTATTTCCAAACCACCATAAAGGTAACAACTAATTCTTATGTCACCGCTTGTCATTAGTGGGAAATAAGTGGCTTTTAAATCTCACTCATAAAGGAGGAGAAGATGAGACCACAGAGGAAGCTCCTATCAGAGATGTTCCTGGCGCTCAGCCCAGTGCTAAGGGCTTTCAGAAGTCATCCTGCTGCTTTAACTGCTCAGAAATAAATAGAATAAGAACTGCAGAAGCAGTTTTCCCCTTCTCCTCGCAGTCTGTTCTTTAAACAGCTGGAAAAGTATGGTGTGGTCAAAGCGTGAAAACGAGAACGTGATCTGGCCAGAAGAATTAGTGCTACCATTAGGATCCCCTTTATCTTTGCTTAGTGCCAGCAGAGCTTTTAGTGCTGTGCAAAATGCGATGAAGGCAATCCTTCCAGGGATGAGTGGTGCAGCTGGTTCTTCGTTAGCCAAGAGTCACCGTGGTGGTAGGAAGAACCAGTAGTTTGCATGAACAGAACAAGGATTTTGTCCTTTGAACAAGTGAATTTCTGTCAGGGGGGACATGAGTTAAAAGGCACCTGCCTAGAGGTGATAATTTTACAGGCAGAGTGTTGGCTGTTTTGATGGCAGGAAAAATGACCTGGTATTTTATCCTTCCCAACTGACCAGGCTTGAGAGAGCAAATCTGTATTCCAGCTGTCTAGGCGTGCAGACCCTAATTCTGGCCTCCATGGCTTCAAAGTCATCTTCCCTGGACAGATGCAGAGGCAGCCCCCAAAAGCAATATGGTCAACACTGGGGAAGACCCAGAGTGAAGTCTCCCTCTTGGTCACACCATGCTGTGGCAACCCACAATACAGGGAGTAAACTCTGACATCTTCTTGTGTGGATGCGGTGGAAAATACCTGTGACTTTGCAGTGCACATTTCTCTTCCTTTTTGTTTCCCAGCTGGGTGGGGCCCCTGCCCTCTTTGCTTCTGAAGCACTGGTGACGAATATATGTTTTTTTAATGAAATGTGTTTTTAGAAGATCATATTCAGATGTCAAACCGAATTCACTCTTTCACTGGGGGCTTCCCTCTGCCAGCTGCTCAGATAACCACTCAAATACTGATATTACACTTCGTGGTGGACCATGCCCCTTTGGGCAGACTTTGTCATGTCTTTTCAGAACTGTTCTGACCCTTCTTCACCTCCATTTTGTCCTCCTTTGGGATTCTGAAGATCCAGGGCAAGGTCAGCCTTGCTGGGTTACTGCAGAGAGTTTTCTGACAGACATTTGTAGAAACTCTGCTGAAGAGTCAGGAACCTGGAGAAAGACGATGCCGTTGTGTCGTGCAGCTGATTCATTTGGCACTGAGGCTTGCCTGGCCAACAAACTACCTCAGCAAAGGCCATTCCCAAGCACCACATGGATTCTGTAGTTTCCATCATTCAGAAGGCAAAATGTCTCCAAAGAAGCCTTGCAAGCAGCCAGCTAGGTGCCGGCCTCTGAATGCGTGCGAGCGAGCCTTATAGCAGCACATTATCAAACATTTGCTTTCATTGATCAGACCTGGGCCGGGGAATGCCCTAAAAATCAGGTGGGATCAGGAAAATACAAGAGCTGCAGACGTCTTGTCTCCGGGTTATTGCCGTCTTACTCAGATCCTTCTTTGAGCCTCAGTCTTGTTTGTAACACCTACAGAATGGAATGTAATACTTGAAAATATGACTCTCATTATCCTTTACCTTTAGCTCCCGTTTCCCAATGTTTATCTTTCATCTGGGACAAGAACTTTCTGCATTGTTGTGTCTTGTATAGGCTGAGCACATAGTTGAAACTTGCCAATAAAGAGAATTATTTATACCATGCGCTGGTAAGCTTGGTAATTATAGAGCCATGAAAACCCAACATCTGCTGGCTGTTGATTTAAGAGGTGGCCTTGTTTCAGAAGACCAAGACCTTACCTGTGTGAGGGTCCACCAGCATCCTGCCAGGGTGACTCAGCTACATGAGGAGCAAGCAGAGAACAGCCCAGCCAAGGGCCTCTGTGCTGGGGCAGTGGCTATCCTGGAGATCACCGCATGAGGACAGGGTCTCTGGGGCCTCTCCTCACCCTGTGCCAGCGGTGGGTGCCGCAGGGATCAGAGAATGGGGCTGGAGACAGAGGGAAAGACGAGAGGAGGCAGGAGGAGCTGAGAGGAAGGGTACATGGGGTAAGGGAGAGCAGAGAGAAAACGTGGGAACATGTGAGAAGCAGGGAAGGTGAAGGCAGGGAAAGATCCAGGAGTGAAAGAGGAGGGACACGGGTCCCTGCAGCTACAAGGTTCATGAGTTCACTGGTAGGACTGGAACAAAAGAGCTCTTTGTCCTACCTTGGTTTGGGGTGTGGGTTGATCTGTACTCTAAAAAGACAGAGTGCAGTGGGAGAAGAGTTTTTAGGCTGCAGATGGAGAAGGAAACAGACACCACACCACCTCAGCTCTGCTTCTGCTGCTGTTCTGCACCCAGTTTCCTTATATTCCCCTGTGGAGGGGCAGTCCAGCAGTGTGGTGAGACAGGGACACGTACCAGCTGTAAGGTAACTGCAAGGGCTGAGCCCGGAGAGCTGCTTGCAGGCAGGTGGCAGGAGGGCAGCGGGCTCTAGTGCTGTTCTTCACCATCATACCCAAGCACGTGTCAAACACCCTAGAAACTCAGTCCTATCCACACATAAGGAGGAAGAAGGACTAAAAGACCTCTTTACTCAGTGACAGGAGCTCCTAGGCAGTTCAGAAGCTTGGTAAGCTCTGGCCTTGAGAGAGAGATGGCAGGGAAAGGCAGCAGCAGGGAGCAGCGTGAGCTATCGGGCTGTGGCAGTTTGCATCTTTTACCTTGTTCCTGAACCTACACCAGGACACACAGAACCCAACCCTTGTGTTGCCTGCCTTCTCCCTTCTGTCACTGGGATAAAAATGGTGTTGCCCGAGCTTTGGGAGAGCCCTTCTGGGTTCCCCACTGGGGCTCTAAACACCGCATTGGCAGGTCCCACCCTAGCGGACAGCCTCAGGTTTGGGCCCTCAGTGCTGGGAGGAAGAGGCTGTGCCACCACGAGCGAGGGAGGAAGGGGAGCATTTACTTACAAGAAGGGAAGGACCCCTCCATGCCTCATTTTCTCTGCTGTGCAGCAGCTGATGGCCATGCCAAGCACCGCTTCTCTCAGGCTGCAGGTGCTAGGAGCAGGCAGTGCTGAATAGGGGGCAGTAGCAGCAGCAGGCTGCGTGTTTCTGCTTGTTCTAGGATGATGTGCAACTTCTAATCATAGTCTCATGTAGTTCTTTCCTTTAATTACCACTGGTATCAAAGCAGTGGCTGCCTCTAGAGCCGGGAGCAGTGCCTCACCCATCAGCCCTCCTTCCATCGGGCATACTGTCTGAGTCACTGCTGTGATGGCAGCCATGGCTTCCTCCGAGGGCTCTGCTCCACACCAGCCCCAGGCTCAGCCCCGGGACCATGAGCTGCCAGCTCAGTCACGGCTTCAGGGCACTGCCCCAGGTGAAGAACCCTGCTGGGCCACCCCAGCTCTGCTCTGTGGCCCTTCAGTCATTGCTTCCACAACACTCACCCGGGCTGGGAGCAGCCCCCTGGCAGTCTCCTGTCACTGCAGACCTCCTGTGCAGCACCCCTAGCAGTGCTGCGCTGTTCCCACAGCACCACGCATGAGAGCATCCACACAGGAGCTGGATGGTGATTTTTAAATATCTTTTCTTTTTAATCCTGATGCTGATAGTGACCTGCAGGCTCTTTGTTGCCTTCAGGTCCCTGCTGGTTTCAGTTTTGGTACAAATGTGTTTAGATTTTAGCAAATTAAACCGGGGGAGAGGGAGGGGAGGGGGTACGGAGCACCTGATCGATTTGTATTTATTTATTTTAACACTTTACTAAATAAAGCACAACAAACTCTCTCGTCTCCTCAGCTGTGTCTCCAGGAGGGGTCTGAGGCCCACCCCAGGCCCTGCCCTGCACCTCCTCACAGAGGGGCTGTGCTGGGGAAGAACCACCCCTGCTCCTCCCTGTAGGGTTTCTCTGGCTGCTGCACTCCGGCACATGGAGATCAAAGCCCCCATTGGCTCTGGGAACCCAAACTTGCTGTGCTATGGGCTGGCTGTGTCAACCAAGGCCCTGGCACTCCTGCTGCAGGCAGAGCTCAGTGCAGTCCCACAGGGCCCACAGCAGAGCTAACCACAGAGCCAGCATGGAAAGCCACAGCTGCTCCTTCCCATGGCTCCCAGCAGAGAGCAGGCCGAGCAGGACAGGTAAGGCACTGTCTGGATCTGATCTGAACCTGTATTGCTGCTCAGCCTGGTGATAACAGCAAGCTCTGGCAGTACTAAACAAATGCTGTCTGCTAGGGGACAGCCTGATGCAGTTGCGCCTTTTGCTGCACTATGACAAGCAATGGCCTTCCAGCCCGTTCCCAAAGCCAACAACTCACTCCCAGCCTGCTGCCACCCCACCTCTCCCTGCAGAGGCTGGGCTTCCTGTTCCAGGCCCAGGAGCCAAGTCCTTATCCCAGGCTGTGCTCCCACCAGCCCCGTGAAGCCAGAGCCCTTAGTTTGGGTCCCACTGCCTGTGCAGGACTCAGCCACGTGCTGCTGCGAGCACACAGCCATGCTACAAAGCCACAGACCAGCCCACAATTTGGCTGCACCACCATGCAGGCTGCCAGCCCACAGCAGTACCCCCCACCAGCCCATGTCAAGGCTCACCCACTGTGCAGTGACACCAGGATTACTTCTACCAGCCTGCTCCCCTGTGCTTGTGCACGTGCAGGCTCACTGCAGAAAGCATTAATAACCATGTAGTTCTAACAAGGATATGAAAAAGAATAAAAAAGCTTTAATTTAAAAATTAAATTAAAAAGAGAGAATAAGCAAGAGGTGCTTGTGCCCTTCCCAGACAATGTGATTTGTAAGGCTCCTCCTGGCCGTTCCCACCACGGACAGAAATCTTCACACCTGCACAGCTCTAGCTCTTGCAGACCAGAATAATGCTAAGAAGAGAACAGCATAGGTTGCAGCAGCCCCGGGCCTGGAGCTGCTCCAGTGCCAGCAGCAAAATCATCCAGGTGCAAGGAAGGCTTTAAACAGAAAAAACCATGACACCCTAACCACTGAATTCTTATGAGAAAAGTATAAATAATTTAAATAGCATGAGGAAAGCAATGCATCCTCTGTGCTCCAGTGTGTGACAGCTGCAGAGCAGAGACAGCCATGCTGATTCCACTGCAGGGACCATGGTGATCAGCTACAGCCTCCCTGGGGTCAGTCCCATCCCTCATTGTCAGTGGCAGCCCCGGCACTGCCAGGAGTCAAGGAGGCACTGGGGGTCCCTGTCATCAATTCTTCCACAGGAGCACAGACCCCCTGTGAAGCTATCCCACCCACCACAACAGCAGAAGGATTGTACTAAGCACCAGCCTGCTTTCACTTAGAGCTGGGCCATCCCAGGGGAGGCTCTGCATCCACACAGATGGGGAGGAAACTTCACCCTGCTAACCAGTCAGCCTTGGTCCAGGCTTAAGCCAAGACTCCACAGCTCCTGGTGATCTCTGGCCTCAGCTCCTAGAGCATCAGGAGGCCTCTTCTGAGGCCTTGTTCCACAAATGATGCAAGAGGATGGTCCACATAGCCATCTCCCACTTGCCGAGGCTCCAGGGATGTGCATAGGATTGCAAACTGGGACTGCAGAGAGGAGTAGAGCGGGGAAAAGTGCAGCTTTAGGGCCTCTCGAGGCCAGGCCCCGGGCTGAGGTGAGCTAACAAAGGCTGTGAATCGATATCTGCTAGAACAAGGTCTAGACAGAACAAGCTCTGGACAAACCCTGGGCCACACTGCAGCAACTCAACCCACAGGCGCTGCCTGATCTCACAGCTGGCATCCTCCCTCTTATCTACAGACATCCCATTGCGAGTCAGATCCCTTGGGCAAGGCTACGAGGTGAGCTGGGGCAGGAGGAGGCCCTGCACCCTCCCTTCTCCGCCTGCTACCAGCACCCTGCACCCACTGTCCCCAAGTGTCATAGGTTCCTCTCAGCAGTGAGGTATTTGAGTGCAGCAGCCCCATATCTCCGTGACAGGTCCTGGTGGAATTCCTCCCGCAGTGTTTGTAGGCAGCCCCGGTACCCTGCGCTCAGGCGAAACTTGGAGATGTCGAAGCTGGGAGCGTGGGGCATGTGGATCATGAAGGCATTGGGCAGTACCAGCAGCTCGTACTCCTGGGGACAGAGTGGCAACTGTCACCATCAGCACCGGTACCAACACCTCACTGCCCGGCCGTGGCCCCGGCACCCACCTGCGCATCCAGCTCCATGATGTGGGACACCTTGTTCCAGCCGAAGCCCACGAACCGCTGATCGTACTTGGGGCAGTCTCGCCTCACTACAACGTAAGGCTCGAAGTCCGGCTGCCACGCCACACGGTACGGTACGGTGGCTGTTCGCCACTTGGCATAGTCAGTTGGGGCGTGGCCTTTTGGCCACACGTGGTACCTGTGAGGAGAGACAGAAGTGAGACAGCAGGAAAAGTGGCAGCACCATGGCCCCAAGGCACAAGGGTACCAGACTGGCTTCTGCTGGATGTAGCAGCCTTTGGGGGTGGCAAGGCATACCTGAAGGTGTAGAGGGAGCCCATGTCCAGCATGGAGAGCAGTTCTGCTTTGGATTTCGGGAAGGTCAGGCGGTAGTGCAGGGTCTCAAATGCCGGCACAATGAGAGCTGCCTTCCTGTGAGGCAACTCCAGCTGCTGGATGGAGTTCCTACAGTGGTAGAAAGAGCGTGAGGCCTCTGTGGCCATGAGCTGTGGCTACAGCCGTGTTCCTCATTCCCTTCATCAGACCCACCAGCCCACCCACAGCTCCACAAACAGATTAATGTGTTTAGACACCACACAGTGCTGCCATACAGAAGCTTATGAGGCCTCACAAGCCACTTCTCCTTCCTGATCCAGTGCTGTCTGATAAAAGCAAGGACAGAATCACATGATTGAGTGGAAAACAACCCATTTCTGCACATAAAGAACAGCTGTCTGGGGCATGTCCTGCAAACTCCTTACCTGAGGTAATCGTAGAGGCCATACATCGGCAGGAAGTCAATGTCGGTCAGAAAGACATATGGCGTCTGCGTGTTGGCCAAGGCCACATTGCGCAGGAGGTTGATGGGGTAGAACTGACCCTCCTTGTAGACGATGTGGTAGGCGACATTGCGGCGGGCACTCAGCACCTCCGAGGCCTGGGCGTAGCGCAGGAACTGCTGGGCCTCCGCGTCCGACATGTACAGCGCCAGGCTGATGGGGCCGGCCCAGTGTTTGCAGATGGCCTCCAACATCTGCAGCCTGCAGAGCAGAGAGCACTGTGTGAGTGGGAGCCCAGCCCTATAGGAACCTGGTCAGACCCAGAACTATGGGCTGTCAGAAAGCTGCATGCCATCCAAGCCCATTTCAGGAGAGAGCAGAGGGAATTACTGCTCCCAACACAGGCTGCTTGCTGCTCCTTGCTGCAGTGCTCTGATGTGAGGGTGAGCAGCTCGCATTACAGACCCCATGTAGCTCCTGAGTTCTAAAGTCACCCCAGAGGCAGTGGAAGGGGAACCCAACCACCCATCAACCCCACCAGTAAGTACCTGTCCATGGAGAGCTGGGCTACAAGGGTGACATCAGTGGGGTTGGGAAGGGCCAGGAACTCATACTGCAGGAAGAACAGGTGGATGCGGTGCTGCGTGAGGTGCTGCCGGCGGAAATCATAGCAGGGATCATCCTCATCCAGCTCCTCGAGTGCCTGCTGCAGCTGCAATGCCACAAAGGTGAGGCATGGCGGGAGACCCGGGGGGAGCACGGGGAGCTGCTGGTGTGTCTCTGCCTGTCCTGTGCCCTGGGCCAGGGGCAGAGGTGCAGTCAGCCTCACCTGGTCACTGGGTGGGCTGGGGAGACTGGCACAGCCGAAGAGCTCCCTGCGCAGCAGGTTCCCATCGTACTCCAGGAAGGTCAGGTAGAGGTTGCGGAAGAACTCCACGTGCTTGTTCTTCACCCGCAGCTTCTTGGGCGAGTTCCAGTGGATTACCTGGGAGCAATGGTATATCATGTTGTGGAGGGGAAGACAGCAGCACCCAATGCCCCCAAACACCATTGCTGACAGCCCAAGACCTCCGGATCCTGCACCCTGTCTCCTACAAGGCAGAAGCATCTAGTAGGAAGAGCACAGGGCTCCTCATAGGACAATCTGCGATTCTGCTTCAAAGGCCACAAAATCTATCCACCTTGAGATCTGAGACCTCGGTGTAGCACAGTTCTGAGCGGGTATGATCGGAGAGCTGCACATTCCAGAAGCACGGGAGCCGGTACACCAGGGCTGGGTTCTGCTTGATCACTGCATTAAAGATGTCCTAGGAGAGAGAATGGCGAGTGCAGAGGAGGATAAAGGGGACAGTATGGCCACTGTATGACAGCAGTGCTATGGGAACACAGCCTGGAGGCCTTACCTGATCAGCCAGCGAGGTGGAGAGCATGCTCATGAGCTCCCTCTCTGCTGTCAGCCGCCACATCTGCTCCCAGCCCAGGCGACGCAGGCGGTCCAGCAAAAGCAGGATCACCCCTGGGTGACAGGAAAGAGGATGCTAAGTCACCAAGGAAGCACAGCAGCCTGCATGCCTCCAGCCACTCCTGCGCGCACAATCTCCAGGACGCTGTAGCACCTCCACATGCCCACCTCAGCTTCCCCCAGCCTCCCCACACAAACACTGCCCCAGCTGGGTGCTCTGTCAGAATGCAGGACCCACTTCAGCAGCTCTCACTCACCTGTGTTGAAGCCACGTCCCAGTGCTGGCCATGGTTTGTGGTTCTTCCAGAGGTTGCCCAAATACCAGTCACTTTGGTTCTCCACCAGCCCAATCACCTGCTTTTCTGAGGAAAGAGAGGGACATACATGTCGCCCACACCTCTGCACATTTGGAAGGTGCAAGCAAACCCTCTACATTAGTGCTGAAGCTGATGGGGACCACCATGCTGGTGTGGCAGCAGGCCCTGTCAGAGCTCCAGTGGGTCCCAAAGGCTCCCCATCCTCACCAGAGAACTTCCCAAAGACAGCCCAGAGCTCAGCAATATCAGTGGCGAAGGTGATGTCAGTGTCCAAGACGATGACCTTGGAGAGGTTGGAGGGCAGTGCCTTGGTGAGTGTCAGCTTCATCAGCCCGTAGATGCCAGAGTAGTGCTTGTTGGGGATCCACGACACCTCTGGCTGCAAGGTGACACGGCCTCAGGGCTGGGCATGGGTGGGCCCTTCCTGCCTGGGCAGGAGAGCCATGTTCTCATACAGAGGAGGCCAGCAGAGGGGAACAACAGGGTTGCGGAATCAGGAAAAAGCATTAACAATCTCCCTCCCACTCTCTCTGCCACTCCCCTGGGACCCTCCAAGCACCCAGCTGGGATAGAAAGCGAGGAGAATGCAGAGCGGTGAGAGTGCCTGCCTTCAAGTCATCGGCGTTGTAGAAACTGACGTGGATGGAAGGCACCATCCAGGACTGGAAGAGCGTCTGCAGGATCTGGTGAGCCACTGAATCCGTGATGAAGTGGAAGTGGAGGGGGTTTTTCCTGCCAAGGGCAATGCAGCAGCACTCAGCACCGCAGCAGGAGGAAGCGGACATGGTCCCCATCTCTCCCACCGTAGCAGGGGACAGACATCAAGCACACGGAGAAAATTCACACCTTTGGGGGTGGAATGCAACTACCCTCTGTCCCTTTAAGTCTCAGAAAGGACACAGGAGGCAGAGAATGGACTCAGAGCCTCTCTCCTCCAGCACTACCTTCCCTATAGCATATCTGGGAACCCCAAACCATCAGGCCTCTGGCAGAACACATCCCTGTTACCTGTGGAAGAGGATGGATTTCACCAGGGTGACCACATCCCGGCTGGCGTTGTGTCCAGCACACACAATTGCAACATGCAGGAGCTGCCCAGAGACAAACATTGCTTTTTTGAGACTGGCTTCTTCTTGCAAAGGACAGTCAGATCCTCCCAAGCCCCGGCTCCCTCTGAGCAGCCCTGTTGGCTGTGCCACCCACCTCACACTTGTGCACCATCCGCTGCTTGGGGCAGGCTGTGCGATTGTTCCTCTCACCTCCAATGGGGGGCCCATCCTCGGCAGAGGCCGCCCACTGTGGGATGCCATTGCTGCCCTCCGCCTGCACCTGGCCAAGCTGCATGCGGAGCTGCTGGTTCTCCTCCTCCACCCGGCGCACCTGCGAGGCCAGTGCCTCCCTCTCCACATCCCGACTCGGCTGCTCACCCAGGCACGGCGGCAGCAGGAGAAAGCGGCCGTCTGCGGGGACACAGGGTGTGGGACACGTGGGCATGGCAAGAGGGCAGTGATAAGCCAGAAGGGACTGTGTGGGGATGGGGGCAGAGCCCCAACCTTATCAGAGAGGTCCTAGGACACCCTACATGCCCAATGTCACAGCTCTGCTCCAGCAGTCCCCAGGAAAACCCCTAGGGCTCTAAAGACCAGTACATACACAGCCATACAGCAGCCCTCCCATGGCCTCAGCCTCTCCAGCCCACTCTGTGCTGGGGACCTTCCCAGGAACAGAGGGAGAAAGATCCACTCACATTCAAGGCTGCCCACAAAGAGGTAGAGCCAGGAGAGGAGGACAGCGAGGGTGATGGTAGCAAGCAGCAGCTTCAGCTTGACACGCCAGGAGCACAACATGATGGGCTGGCAGGAGCAGGTGCCAAGGATCAGGTGGGCAGGCCCAGTCCGGCTGGCCCCAGCATCCTAGAGCCTGCAAGGACAGGGAAGCAGAGAGCAGGGTCACCAGCAGCCCTTGGCATCCTCCAGGTGGAAGATCCCTCATCCTGGACTGGTTCCCACTGCCTGACCTTGGGAGGGAGAGCAGAGCCCTCCCCCACCGCCTCTGGAGCCTGAAGGGGCCGGAACTGCTCAAGGCACAGCCTGAAGGACATGGCTGAGCTGGGCAAGCTGTGCTGCCAGGGAGCTCAGCCCATGCTGAGATAAGCAAGGAGCCCCAGTCTGGCCCGCTGGATGCCTTCCCAGCCCTCTCGCCAGCAGGGGCATGGGGGAACTCCAGTGGCACCCCTTGTCCCCTCCCAAGATCCCAGCAGGTCAAACGCCTCCACTTTCTCCTCAGGCTGAACGCAGCTACCTGCCCTGGTGAAGTTTGGTGTCATACTAGAAAGATTCCAAGCAGTCTGGAGCATCAGCTTAAAGGAACACATGCCCTGGGGGTGGCTGGAGGGGGTGGGGGAAGCAGAGGGGACTTGGGCATGCTGTTCTCACCACTCTGAGACGCTGCTCCATGGCACCACACTATCTGCTTTGTCCCCACGTCCCACCCCAATGGGGGAAGCACTGCTGTGCCAATGAACGCAGCTGGAGGCACCTGCAGGGCTCCTGCCCTCCAAACACAAGCCATCCTTTTTAGATAGAAAGCAAGTGGTGGAGAAACCCTGTGTGTCACCTCCCTGGCCAAACACAGGGACAGAAAGATGGCTTCAAAAAGCACTGCCCTGTGACCTCCCCCAGGAGCCAGGTGCATGGGGCAGACAAAGGTCCCACAGAGCAAGAAACCACCAACCTCCTCCCAGCCCCTGCCTGGCCCAGCATCTGGAGGTGCCACAAAAGCCTGCGCTGCCTCTCGGATGAATGGGCCAGATTAGGGCCTCTTCCACTCCCCCCCCTCCATGCACTCCAGAGCCCATTGATGTGCAGATACCAGAGGGCCTCTGGATTAGGCGGGCAGCCTGGGAAGACACCATCTGGGTGAGGGGATGGGGTACCAATGCCCACACAGGCAGGAACCGCCCCCACAGGCATAGTGGGAGCTGAGGCACCAAGCAGGCACAGGCCTCTTTGCCCTGCAGGACCTTGGTGAGGAACTTCAGCATTTCCTAGGGCTCCACACACTGCCACCAGCTCATGACCTGTCCTACAGACCCATCTCCACCACCCTGCCTGTGCACCAGGGCACCCTCAAACTTTGTGCTGGGCTCACTGCACAAGAGGGGGAGTGAGGAGAACAGAGGGAGACCAGCAGGCACCAAGCTGCCCCCCCAAAAAAAATCAACAGATGAACCAAAAAACCTCCATGCCAACAAAGAAGGGACAGCCCCACTGCTCCCACTCATCCCATGGCCTCTCTGCCCCACTTGCCTGCAGTGCTGGGGACCCTCCCAGTAGGGAATGGTGCTCTCTACACATAAGCACATGGCTGGGACAGCAGTTTCAGGAAACACAATGGGGCTAGGATAGCAGCAGGCCCGGGGCAGAGATGCTGGAGAGGCCCCCAAGGAGTCTATACTCTGCAGCACCCCCAGCCCCTCCCTCCCCACCTGGCCCCAGGCAGCAGTTCCCTTACCTGCCTTCCCCTTCTCCTGCCAGTGCCTCCCAAGTGGCTCTCAGCCTGCTGCTGTGCTGCCTCCTGGCTCTGCCTTTCCTAATCCTCCCTTTACTCCTCCCTTTCAGATCTGACACTTCCCCCCCCAGCTCCTCCCGCTCTCAAACCCGATCTCCCCCCACCCGCATGCCCAGCCCCGGCCCCCCTTTTGGAGGAGGAAAGAACAAACAAAACCAGATTAAATTCACTTGCTGCTCAAGAGCCCCCAGCACTGGGGCACTGAGCTGCCCTAAGTCAGCCAGGAGAAACCTGCCTGCTGCCCTGCAACTCCCTCCCTGATCCCAGACCCCATGTACCCTTCCTCAGCCAAGATTAGGGCAGCGTTAGGGTTAGGTACCCCATAACCAACTGCCTTCTCTTCTCCCAGGGCAGGTGCAGGGTGCTGTGCCATCCTTGGGGGAGCTGGAAGACAACTCTGAGCTGTGCAGCCCACACGGGAAGGAGGCACAAGTATGGGGTGTGGGCTGTTCAGCTGCCTTCCCCATGACTCGGAGAGCAGAGATTACAGGCACTCAGGCTGCAGGTGCTATGCGGACAGGCTGCAGGTGCAGGAAAGAAACAGAGCTGCCCACCCATGGCCCAGGAGCAGGGCAGGCCTCCAGCCCGAGCAGCCTGGGAGCGCAGCACCCCACAGAATTGACAGCAGCAGCAGGAGCGGGAGGCAGGGCTGGGAATGCTAACTATGCAGAGATTGCCTCTACCTGCAGCTCCCCTGTGCCTGGCCCCAGGGCTGGGAAAGGCAGCTCCTTCCCCAGGGACAGAGCGGACGGAGGAGCTCCTGCCCTCTGCCTTCCACCATGCAGGGAGCAGGCACAGCAGGGTGGCAGCATGGAGGAATTGGGATGCAACTGTCTGCATAGCAAAGGAAACGAAACAAACTGTCCTCCACCCCATCAGCTGCAGCAGCAGGTATGGGCCTGCCTTATGAAGATGGAGCAGGGCTGGGGAGGCCTGGTCCCCACCCAGGCAGTGCAGAAATCACTGCCCCAGGAGATGCATTCACCTCCTGCTCGGGCTCATGCTTGTCTTTGCAGAGCTCCGGGCAGAACAGGCAGTTAATAAATAGTACCTTAACAGCACCTTCCTGCCCAGCCCAGCCCCAGCAGTGAGAGGAAACCCCCGTGGGCCCCACTCCCCTGAGCCAGCAACACCCACAGTGGGAGCCCTCCCTTCGCTCCCCAAGAGAGCTCAGCCCCAGGGCCTGCCCACCCCATGCTATCCATCACGTAGGAACTTTAGGGCTGTGGGGGGGGGGGGGGGGTGGCAAGCAGGAAGGCAATTACACAGCCTCTCCTCCCCCACACAGTGGGGAGAGCAAAGCACAAAGCAGCTCCCAGCCGAGCGACACGCTGGGAACCAGTGGCCATGGCATCATGTGAGTGTACACTGTGTGGAGGGCCCTGCCCGTGGTGTGGGCCACGCACTGGCCGGCATGCAGCATTCATGCCTTCCCCACCCAGCTCTACTCGCACCTGCAGTCCCAGCACTTGTCCCTGGCCTCCCTCGCTCAAGACTTCTTGCTCACACCAGACGAGCACTGCTGGCGCTAAGACGAGCAGTTTCCCAGAAGTACTGTTCTCTATTTCCAACCCCAGCACAAGGATGCAGGGCAAAGTGCTGGCCACAGCAGTTGCCCTCCTCCCTCCCCCACGCCTCTCACGGGAGCAGGGCAGCTCCAGCAGGCATGGGGGCAGAGGACAAAGGGGCTCAAGGTCCCCAAGGCCAGTCTGTTGCTGTAAGAGGGGTCACCTCGACTCCACCTTCTGCTGTGACACAAGGGCCATAGCTGGGTGCCACGGAGCTGCAGGCCAGCTGCACTAACAGGGCTCCAGGCCCAGCAGGGCCTCCCATCCCAGGAGACAGAGGCTGCCAACCTACAGCCAGGCCTGGGCAAATACCTCAGCCACCACCACTAGGAAGGCTAGAAAGCCACGCATGCCTGCCTGACCTCTGAGGGGTCAGCAGCAGCACCTGCCTGCCCTGCCCCCAGGCTGCCCACAGCCCCACAGTGCCCTCGTTCTGGCTCAGCCCAGCCAGCCTTTGCTCTCCCTGACTCCCTGCTCCCTGTCAGGTGAGGAGTTACTGTTTAGGGAGTGCTGGCACAGGTCACATGAAAGCCCAAGGCTCACCTCCCCCAGCACAAGCAAAGCTGCTGGGCCAGTCCCAGCAAAGAGATGAAAAAAGGCACCACTCTCTGAGGAGAGGCAACAAGGGACAATTTATTTTGCCCTCTGAGTAAAAAAGAGGGAACAGGCAGGCTCCTAGTTCAGCAGATCACTCTGCTGAACCCAGCTGCAATCAATCAGAGGTCATCTCCCTTCCCATCTCCAAGATGCCTCCTCCATGCAACAAGGACCGCACCAGCTGGCAGATACCACACAGGCAGCTCAGAGCAGAGCAGCTGCAGGAATGTACAGAGGCGGAAAGGAATTTGGCCAGGAAAGCAGGATTAAAGCCCCATGCTCCGGATTACCACTCCACGCCTCCTTCTCCCAGTCTTATGATAAGTGAAACTGAAGTGAGAATTTCACCTCCGTATCTCCTTGGGAAGAGCAACCTGTGGCAAAGCAGCCACCATATTTAAGAGATGGGATCAAGCCACAGGGTGAGACACCAGAATATGGTCTGTAAAATGAGAACATGCTGTTGCCATCCCTCCACAACCACCAGCTACAGAGAAAGCTCTGACTAAGATGAGCACCTCCCTGCTTCAGCTGTGCTTCAGTTGTGTATTTTATTCCACAAAGGTCACACAGAAAAAGCCACTCTCTTCTGACAGATGAGCACACCGCTCAGGAAACAGGAGCTAACAGCCCCCAAAGAGTGTTAGCTGAAGCACCCAGCTTGGCCAAAGCAGGGAGTTTCATCACCAGACTATTTCCTTTTCTCTCCCAGAGCACAAGGAAACCAACAAGTCCAGACCAAGCCTGACACAGGCACACACCTCACTGCTTACCTCTCCACATCTGAAGCCCAGGAACACATCAGGGAACAGTTCCAGCTGGCAGGAACACTGATCATGAGGCTCTGCTAGACATAGCCTGCTCTAGCTGAGCACACAGCCAGGTTCCTATCCACAGCTGGGCACTGGGTTCTGCTACATGATCTGCAGGGCAAGCACAGGGAGCCAGGAGTCACAGCATAGCATGCGAGCAGTGTGCAGGAGGCTTAGGTTTGCCAGATGTCCCACAGTGCTTGCAAGCCATGCAGGTGCACTTCACCACCTCCCTCAGGCAAAGGCATGATAGGGCCACCCGGGCCTAGCCCAGTCAGCAATATGTTCTCACTCCTCTTAAGCCTGTGGAGAGGCTGGAAGGACCCAGCTGGCAACAACCTTCAGCCACACCTGGGTTGCATGCCTCTGCACATGCTGCATTTGTCCCTCTGTGCAGCAAGGACACAGTGGCCTGCATCACATCATCATGTGCTCTCCTGGCCAACACAGCTAGGAGGAGAGGAACCAAGCCTGGATTCTGTGCAGCAGCATGACAGGGGACAGAAGGATCCTGTATGCTTCTTGAAACAGAAGAGGAGCAGCATTTAGGCTGATCTCCAACTCCCATCCCTCCGCTGGGATCAGGTTTCTAATACCTGCATTTTGCTGATGACTGTGCTGCAGCTAATGGCCAGCTCTGAATGCACGAGGTTCACTGTGTCCCTGTCTCCGGACACTGAAATCTGCTCACTAGGTCATTTCCTGACTCCTCTGGCTCTCCTAACTGCTGCAGGTGTGCAGCAGACAGCAGCAGATCCTGGGGTAAGAGCTAAGAAGCAACAGCAGGGTCAAGCAGTCAGGAGCTCCAGCTTCTAAGTCTGTTGGCAGCAAGACATCTTCTAGCTGTGCCCGTGCTGGAGCATATAGCAGTCACCACAGCCCACAAAGCAAAGGGATGGGAATGTCACTGTACAGAGCAATGCCTCAAACCTCCAGCTAGCAGTGTGCGACCTACCCCCATTCACCAAGATAGGGACTGGCAGGAGATGTCCTCCCATGCAAAACATCCCTCTTCCCCAGCAACCCTGGGTAGATGCCAGGGGCACAGCTCTAAGCCAGGCCCCAGGTGCCTAGGACACCTCACTGCCAGCAGAGCTGGCTAAGTGTTCTTGGCTGAATAGTTATTGATTGAGAACTGCAGTTTCCAGACAGCTCTGAGGTATTTGCTACTTCATGACAAGTTTTGGACAAGAACAAAACGCTTTGTTTTCCAAGCAAAAAGTCTCACTTCGCATTGTTTTGCTTGCAATTGAGCTTGTTACATTCCAAAGATAAAAAGCTCTCTCAAACTGGGTTGTGGTTCCTCTTATTTTCTTCCAGCTTTTCATTTTGGGCACCGAAGCAATGAATTATTTGCTCAGCTCTGCTCTCCAGATGAGCTGAGAGCAACAGAAGCCAAAGGGATGCAGGAGCTGTGCTTAAGCAGCAGCACTAAGGACAGTGCTGATGTTCTCTGCACTGCAGGCTACTCTCAGACCGAGCTCTTCCAATACCAGCATGCACTTACGGAGCCCTGTACAAGGGATGGGCAAATACAGCAGAGAAGATGCATCCTCTTGTCCTAGCAGGCAGCAGTTCAGAGTACCAAGAGGTCACACCACTGGCTGAAAGACACAGGGCTTCTCGCACAAGCTGCTCTCCAGTAAACTAAGGTCCCTCACTGGGGCTGCTCTTCTGAACACCTTCTGCAGTGCCAAAATCCATTTCACCAGGCACTTGAAAGCATGTCATAGGAAAGAAAGGGCAATCTCTTTGCATCTCCTGTTTAAAAAGAGATGCAACCACAGAGGAGGCTGACACTTGTCACAAGGCAGAGCTGCTCACAGATGCAACTGGCCTCTTTCACCAGGGACTGGCCCAAACTGGGAGCTGTGCTCCAGCAGCCACTTCCACATCTTCACCCAGAGCTATTCCTGGCATTGATTCCCTCAGTGCCCAAGCAGGGCTGAAAGTAGAGCTTGCCCACATAAGAATGGAACAACTGCACTATAAATAGAAAATGAGGATGGCTCAGGGCAGGCTCTGCCTTGCCTTGAGGGAGGCTGTTAAAAACCCATGAAGCAGTATTGCCATCCAGTCATAGTGCCCTGAGCATTTTATAGCCCTGAAGTGATACCTGAGCTACAGACATGCACTGCAAATTAGCTCTGACGCTGCAGAAAAATTGCTGTTGGTTAGTCTGAGAGTCAGCAAACTTAGCTGCAAACAAAACCTACATGGGAGCATTTTGCAAACTGGACACGAGGAAGCAACTGATAGGGGCAAAAAGATGGGAACCCAAGAAGGTGGTTCCTGAAGCCAAGGGGAGACAAAAATGCTCCCAATACCCAAACTCCATGCTGACCCTCCCCAGTACTCCTCCCCATCTCATCCTGCTGCTCACTCTGTTCCCACCCCCAGGGTTTCCACACACTGCTGAGCTAAGTCCTAAACTGTCACAGCAAAGGACAAAGGCTGGGAAGAAACCACATGCCTTGACTCAACCAAGCAGCAGATGAGTGGTTCAGGACAAAAGCTCAAGTCTTCCACAATCCACCAGAACCTCTTCAATGCCCAGCCCACAGCAGGAGTGGGACAGACCTCAGCCCACCAGGTGACCATCAGGGTCAAATTTGGGAATAAGAGTGCGGGACTGACAACAGGGAACATGGAGAGAGGTGTACGCACAGAGGGAAAACAGTAGACCCAGACTGATTCATCCAGTGTATAAACACACAAGAACACACGTGTACAGGGAAGCAGTTGCTTCCTCTGCCAGAAAGTGTTGTCAGTGGTTTCACCCCCCCACCTTTCCTCCCTATCAGAACAGGAAGACAGCACTCAAAAATAAATTAAGGAAAGGTTTCTGTGGTCAGCAGTGAAACATCCTGGCAGAACTGCTTTGGTGGACAAACAGCAAGCGGGGAAATCACAGCTCCTGCTTCACTGCTCCCAGAACAGCCAAAATAGCCAAGGCACAAGAAGTAAGAACAGCCAGTGCTGACTACAAACCCACCCTGAAGACTGCAGAAGCCCACAGCTCAATTCCCTCCTGCTTCCTCTCTCTCCCTTCTTCCCCCCGTGCTCCAAGGAGGAGGAGAGGTAGAGGTCTTGAGTTTGGCTGCGTTTCCACTTTGGGGAAGGAACTTGATAACTGATTGGATAGGATGTGAGCACTCGTTGAGGAAAAGGATTAGTAACCTCCTAATCTGTACATTTTGGAGTCCTTATACCTTATAATATCCATTTTACTTTGCTCTCTAATTAAACCACAGAGCGGAAAGATTGCCAGAAGGGAAAGAACAAGAAGGAAGGAGGAAAAGGAACAGGCTGTGGCTAAAATGCTGTTCCTTGCAGCTTACATGCAAGACGGGCTACATGGGGGTCATTCATGAGGATGTATTTCACCTCAAGGATTTGAATGCCAAGGCTGCTTCACATCCTGGTGCTTCCCATGAGCCAACCCCTAGTGAGAGTGAGGGCAAGGGGAAGAGGAAACCTGTACAGTGTCCTGCAGATGGCAGAGGCAAGAATGAGGGCCAGTAAGGCAAAGTGAAACCACACCTGAGGCAGACCAGCCTGGCTGGTCCTACAAGTGCCAAGCCACGTTTGTCTCTACTTCCCAGACTTAGCTGCACAGAAGTTCCTTGTTCGGGCACTTATCTGTCTCCATGCTGGGAGGGCTGATGTCTTGCTCCCCTGGCACTCATACATCACACACAGCTCTCTGCTGGGCTCATCAGAAGCAACCTAGCAGAGAAACTTTCTCGGCACAGGTAAAGAGGGAAACCTTTCTAACACAGCTCATGACAGAGCAGTCTGAACCTTGTTTCCCTCGGGCTCTATCAAGGCCCCCATGTCTACACTGAGAGAAGGCAGTAGGCCCAAGCCTCATTCCTTACTGGTGGCCCTTCAGCACATAACAGGGACAGCCTCAGAAGGAAAACCAGCAGGCAGTAGGGTCAGAAGAGCTTTGGGCTGCAGCTCACAACTGCTCCCAGCACTGAGGGCAAGGCAGCTGGTGGCATGGCTGGGAACAGGAAAGGTCTCACCTCCTGAAATGCTCTGCCTCCCGCTCTGCCCCACCAGACAAGGGAGAACAGGGGCAGCCTGTCAGTCCCACATCCCTCTTTCCCGCACTCCTATTCTTTGGAATTCCTCTCTTCTGTTTGCTTTGTTTCAGCCCTCAATGAACAGGAAGAAAAGGGAAGGAGCCTTGACAAATCCGATCAAGGCACAGACAAGCTGAGGCCCCCTCCTGCTGGCATGCCAAGCCCTGCACTAATGAGGGATGGAGGAGAGGCAGCGACTGAGAACAGTGGCCCCACAGAAACACTTGGGGTAGGGGCAGAGGGAAAAGAAGCTACTAGAAGAGAATAACAGCACAAGCTCTCAGCCATCAGAAGAGGGTCTTCCCATTCCCCGTGGCTCAGAGAGCTTCTTCCAGCTCCTCAGCCCCAGTCCCTGACTGCCCACTACGTAAGAAACAAGCAATAGACCACTCTAGTGTTTGGCGAGGAGGATCCTGCTGCATATATTCAAGGGAAGTTAAACTGAGACAGCAACAGAGATGGGAGCACCCTTCTTTCTACAGATTCATGCAGGAATCTGGTCTTTCCCTCCAGAGAGTTTGCCTACAGAGGCTTACGAGTGCCAGCACTGTCACCAGGACCTCTCCACACATCCTCAACACCCACACATTCGAACAGGGAGGAAGCCTGTAGTGCCACACAATTGTCCCCAGCTTACCATATTGAGCACAGAAGCATTGAGACAGGAGGAAAGCAAGCACATGTAACTCATCTACTCAGGAAGCAAGATTACCAACCTTTGGAAGCTGCCAATGTTGCAGGGGTACCTGGGAACAGCTGAAGAAGCTGGCAGGGTGCAGTGGCAGCTGTGAGAACCACCCTCTAAGCAAGGATTCCCATCTTGAGGTGCACAGAGCACATCCCAGCTGTGCTTAAGGGTTTTGCACCTTGCTCTGTCACCTGAAAACCAAAAGTCACATAAAGAGTTACTGGACAGAAGAGCTATGGCAACAGACCCCTGCACAGCATTATAAACCAGCAGCAGTACCATCCCATGTTTTCTGCCCCTTTTCCCCTGCTTGCTACCCAGCATAGCTCAGTGCTATTTGAGGCTACCCAACCAGCCCCTGGGAAACGATCCATGTGCTACATGTTCCCAGCCCCAGAGCACTTCTGCATCCCGTAGCACACGCCCCACCCACACAAGGGCCATACCCAGAAGTGCTGGCAGAGCCACCACGCTCCACCACAACACGTGAGAGTCCACCAGCTCTTTAGCAGGAGCTGGGAGAGGAACGCAAGTTCCCTGGCTCCCTCTCAAGCGAGGGCAGCAGCAAGTGTTGAGCTTGTAAGGCAGTGAGGAGATTAACTATCACGTTCAGTAATCTGAGCACCGAAACATACCCTGGGCAGTTTGGGGGTGGGTCAGGAGTTGGTCCAGACAGGCACACAGCCCAGAGTGACAAGATAAAGGCAAAGAGGGTGACAGAGAGAGCCACTTAAACCGTGGGGAACAGAGCAGCCCACATGCACCTCTCTTCCCCTTCCCTCTGGCTCTCATGGGGTTGGGCACATGCACCCTGTACCTGCCAGCACGGATGGACGAGCATCTTCAAGCCATGGTAAAACTTACCAACACATCCTCCTGATTTATCTGACCTGCTTTCTGCTTCACAAAGCAACAGATAAATGAGAGTGGAGTGCACAGCTCCCACTGCACCCCTCTAATCTCAGCAAGATCCCGTACCACACCGCCACAGGGAACAAAGTACACAACATCAGTCTGAACAAGGGCCAGTAGCACTGCAAATCTCACAACAGCCTCTACCTAAGCAGTAAAACCCAGTAACTCTGGTGAAGAAACAGCACCGGTGCTCAGCAAAACCCTCCTGCAGCAACAAAGCCTCATACTACCTCTGCTCTGCAAGTCTCACACAGTATCAGCAGCCAAGAGCCAAGCCTCAGGCACCCACCTGGAAGAAGTAGCAGAAGCTGCTGGGAACAAAGCTGTGCAGTTCCAACAGCTGTGAGCTGGGCAACCAAAGGCACCTTCAGCAGAGGTGACTGCGAGCAGGGAGAGCTGGGCACGTCTGCCAAACAAGCTGGATCCTCCCAGCCCCACCACTAAGAGTAAACTCTGCGTACAGGTGTGGCAATGCCAGATAGATGAGGTGGAGCCCACAATGGCCATTGCTCAGCCAGAAACGGCCCTACAGCAGCAGCGCTGCCTGAAGTTCCCAGAGCCAGCCCAGTTCCCCCCTCAAACATCCCATTAACCCAGGCCACCAGAGAACTACAAGTCCTGAAGTTTTTTCCAGCTGCATCACATGGTTATTAAAAGATACTGCCTCTTGCTCTCAGCCTTTAGCACAGGCTGATTTGGGATATGATGGGAGAGACTGCACATTGCTGATGAATCAGAGCAGGGAGTTATCCAAGCAGCAGCCCAGGGCTCTAAATGGCTTTCTGGAAGAGGCATCTGGAAGCAGGAGGTAGCCATGATCTCACAGCAAGGCTGTGCGCACGTTGCCAGGCATGTTGTTCCTCCTGGGAAGCCAAGAAGAGGTGCCAAGTCTCAGCTAAGCTGGGAAGGGCAGCAGCACCATGATAGGGAACAGCAAGAAAATGCCTCCAAGTCAGAAGGCTCACTTAACCCCCCTTTCAGCTTGGCTGATTTGGGTTTTCCTTTCCAGTGGACCACTATTAACACTTTGGGAACACAGGGACCACACCACCACCATCTCTGCTGGCCGCTGCCCTTCGGTCCACAGCAGGCTGTAAGGGAGCAGGGTGCAAGCAGCCACCCCTAGCAATGCCAATCCCAGAGTCTGCTGCACTTCCCTGCCCACCTCATTTGGGCGAGGATTGGAGGCTCTCCTGAAAGGTGCCCCCCCTGAGATGCTATGAGTGCAGCAAGCCTTCCATTCTAGGCAGGGCTCATGTGTCAGGGACCAAAATAATCTCTGGAAATGAATCCCCACAAGACATTTGGAGCCAGCCACAACTTATCCCCAGCTATCCCAGAGGGCTGATGAGCTCACCCAAAAGCAAATCAAACAGACATCACAGCACGAGAGCTGAGTGGGGCTGGAAGGGTATGCAGGGGAGACTGGGCCAGAAGGTCCACCCCACACCAGGGTGAAAAGGATCCATGCCCCAAACTTCACACTGCCAGACTCCTTCCCTCCTGGTGGGAGTGCAGCAGGAAGACATGGCTGGGAAGAACAGCCACTTCCGCCAGGTACCAACCTCCCAAGCCACAACCATGCAGCAATACATGAAATCTATTCTGCCTTATCCCAGCTCCAATGCTGAGGAGTGCTGTCTCAGCCCCACAGCAGTGCTCTGCCTGGGGTCAGCCACCCCAGAAATGGTGCAGTCTGGCAGCTCTGAGCCAAGAGCAAGCTGCTGGCAGTCAAGCAAGCTGGACTTCAGCATGGCCCCCGCTGATGAGCTGGCAAAGCATGTGCTTTTTGGGTTTGCTTCTTTTCCTGCCATTACTGCTGAGCCTGCATCCCTCATCATTGGAGCATAGGAACCATTTGGCCTCAGCCAGAGGATTTCCAGTAAGCACCAACCTCTGTCACCTCAACCAACAGTAAGTGCAAGAACAGAGCTGCTGAGAGATCTGCCCTTACTACCAGGAAGGAAACTGCCCTTTAACCCATCCTTTCACCTTCTGCCTCCACAATGGATGCTATAAACCAAGGCAATCTAAATAATTCCCAATCTCATGGGCTCTCAGCAGCTTTAGGCGCAGCCCCTCCTGCAGTGAATGCTCCCTTGCAGCTTATTTACCATAAAAAGGCACTGCGATGGTGCTCCAATCGTCCTCCAAACTCGCTCACTGCAGGAGGGAGACAGAAAGGCAGACAGGACAGGCAGGGGTGGGGCAGGGAGTGAATCGTCTGCCAAAGAGCCTCTCACTCAGGACAGAGCTACGCTATCTGGTACCACTGTTCAGAGAGGCTCAAGGACACTGTGCATCAGGCTTCACCTCTGGCTGTGGACAAGGTGCCTCCGGCCGACTCCTCAGCAGCTGGCTCTCAAGCTGCTGTCTGGAAGGGCCAGAGTGTCTCCTTCTAGGAGAGCAGCCCCGGCAGTCTGCACCGGATATGCCCCCAGAGTCATCAGCAGCACACAGTGACTGTGGACGAGCTCCCCCCCGACCTGCCCCAGGCTCCGGGTGCCACTTCACCCCACCTTGACACTCATGCCAGCAGCTCTACTGCTGCATTTCAGAGCAGCCCCAGGTAGCACTGCATGTGAGCTGAAAGTTGGGTCTAATCCATGCAATTCCGACTGAAGCGGTTTGCTTAGCGCCGGGCTGCTTGCCAGCAGTATCTCGTGCCCTTTTTGAACTCAGCCTGCTGGAAAACAAACCCTCGGGGGAAGCGGGGAGAAGCAGAGAGATCAGAGAGGATAAAGCGCCTGCCCGTGCAACGGCAACGCTCCTGGTGGAGGCTGCAGACACACACTGCATCCATTGTGCAGAGGTAACCGGACAGGAGGAAGGAGGGGCAGCCCGGCAGGGCACTGTTTGCTCTGCGGAGGCTGCAAGAGGCCGTTAAACGCCCTCCTTACCCACACTGTGCACCCTCAGAAGTGCCGTGGGCCAGACCCAGGTCAGTGGGACACACAGCCTGGGCCATGCAGACTCAGCACAGGACCAAGGAGCACAGGTCAGGCAGAGATGGAGCATAGCAAGGAAGAGAGCTTCGGTCCCCCATGCTGCAACAGGCTGCAGTCAGATGCACCTCGTAGCTGAAGAACAGGGTTGGCACTTACGCACAGCAAAGCCCATAGTGTGACCACAGCCATGCGTATCCCTCATAGCCACCCAGTGTGGCTGCAGGGTGGCCCTAAGCACGTCCCCCGGCCCCGCCGAGGGCAGGCACACGTATTAGGTGGGAAACACGAGACTGCCGGGCCCCCGTCCGTGCAGTACAGACCCCCGGGCAGCACTCCTCCACCCCACAGCAGCCGGACACCGCAGTTCCAACCCTTAGAAGCACGGGCTGCTGCTGCCCGGCCTGCCACCTCCAGAAACAAGCCCCCGACAGGTGCCCAAAGACAGACGAGCCGAGGCGCTCCCCAGGCACAGCCCCCAGAGGGAAGCCTCCTCCCCGAGCCCAGCTGCAACCGGAACGCGTCCAGTAGGACCCCTCCGGCAGGCCGTCCGCCGGACCCCAAGCCCCTCCGTCCCCCAGCACGCCCCTTCCCAGCCGCAACGCCCAGCCCGCTGCTGCACGCCGCGCCCCACACCTGCCGTTCCGTCGCCGCCGTGCCTTTAAACCCCCGCCCCGACGCCCGTCGGCCGCGCAGAGTGGGGCGGGTCGCGCGTGCGCGATGCGGACGGCGGCCGGAAGCGCGGGGCCGTGCAGAAGCATGGCGGCAGCTGCCCCGTCCCGCGGCGCGGTGCAGCGGCTACGGCAGCTGTGCCAGCGCTACCAGGAGTACGTGCGGCGGCACCCGGCCGCCACCGCGCAGCTGGAGGGCACCGTGCGCGGCCTCTCCTACCTGCTGCCAGGTGCGGCCCGGCCCTCTCCCCGCGTCGGCGCCGTGTACGGCCCGGCGTCGCCGCGTCACGGCCGCTCTCCTCTCCCCGCAGGTCGCTTCGCGGACGCCCACGAGCTGTCGGAGCTCGGTATGTAGGGCCCGGGGCGGCGGGGGGCCCGGCCCTGCGGCCGTCTGCGGCGCGCCCGTAACCCCGCGCCGTGTTCCCGCTGCAGTGTACTCCGCCTCCAACCTGCTGGTGCTGCTCAACGACTGGATCCTGCGCAAGGAGCTGCCCCGAGGCCTGCCGGGGGTAAGCGCGGGGGCAGGGCCCGCGGCCGCCGCCGTACGGCTGCTGAACGCGGGGCCGCCGGCCTGGAGCCGAGCGCTCCCTGGGCTCCGGGGATCGGGCTCTGACTTGCGCCGGGAGCTGCACGGCTCAGCGACCGCCGCTGTCTGCAGAGCACTGAAGTTCCGACCGAGCCCTCCTTTGCCTGCGGTGTTGAGCAAAGCGAAGGCAAAAGCAGCTGGCTGCCGCCTCTTTCGCAAGAGCCCCGGGCCGGCTTCCAGCCCTCAGTTAGGCCCTTTGGGGAAGGAGAAGGGCTTCTCTTTTCCCAGACAGGCCTCTGCTGCGTGCCTGCCTGTCCGGTGGGCCTGGATGTGGGTGGCTCAGTGTCAGCCCGCGCAGGCGGCCTTGGCCGGAACACGGGGTATGTGACAGCCACCAGAGCAGAAGACTTGCTTCCCTTGGTGATAAAAGCTGAGCATGGGGTGAGGTGAATTTCAGCTATATCTTCTTTGTGGGTGATTTTCAAGTAATACAGGCTGTACTTTATGGTGAACAGCACCAGCAAGTTCTCTTGCTGAAAAAGGCCAGGCTGCTGTGTGCTTCATGCCTGGGATCCAGACTGATGCCATAAGTTTGTACTTGGCAGGCATTCGCTTTGGAGCAGCAGTGGACCCTGTGCTCCAAGTGTACCCATCAGCTGTGCCCAGGGAAGAGGGTCATCAAATGTCCCAGCTCTAGAATGAGGAGGAGGAAAGTTCTGCCTTTGGAATTCAGGCACTGTGCCACTTCCCAGGAGACTGCTAGCTGCTTCACTTGGGAGAGAAAGCAGACTGGCGTTCAGCTGTGATGTTTTCCCCATTTCTGGAGTTGCAGCTCCATATTGTACAGTGATATCCAGGTCTGCTCCTGCTCAGAAGTAGGGAAACAGGCCTGTGTGTAGGCTCTGGCCATAGGAGAGGAACCACTTCTTGTTTCCAGGGCCATCTCTCATTTAGCTCCGAGGGTCCCACTAGACTGGGCTGTGCATCTTTCCCTTTCAACTTGCAAGCAGAACCTCCATCCTGTCCCCCTTCCTGTGTTTTGCAGTCACTGCCCCAGCAGAAGCTGCTGACCTGGCTGAGCGTGCTAGAATGTGTGGAGGTCTTTGCAGAGATGGGGACAGCCAGGGTGTGGGGGGAGATGGGCCGATGGACCATCATTGTCCTCATCCAGCTGGCTAAGTAAGTGCCGCAGGCGGTGGGGAAGGGGCTGCATGTGCTTGGAAGGGGAATCTGGAGGGGTTTTGGTGTTACCCAGGAAAAATCCCAAGCAAGACTGAGCAGCCGGTCCCTGAGGCTGGGGGAGTTTGGAGCCTCCTGCAGTGCAGGGTACTGTGCTGCAGAAGGGTGTACTACCTCTCGCCTGTTCCCTGAGCAGACCTGAGTGTTTCCCTCTTCTGGGAATGCTGCCTTTTGGGCACAGCACAACCCAGCTCCACAGCTGGGTATTGAAGGCTTCCTGTGTGTCTGCCCGCAGGGCCATCCTCCGCCTCCTGCTGCTGCTGTGGTATAAAGCTGGCATCCAGACATCTCCACCCATAGTGCCGCTGAACAGGGAGCAGCAGCAGTCTCTCCACTCTGAAGGTGAGCTCTCAGTGCTGTCATTGGCTTGGGAAATATGGGCTGAATTGTGGATCAAGCTGTGAGTCTACTGCTCTGATGGTCCTGGGTAATGCCAAGCAAATGTATCTTTTCACCCTCTGAGAGCTATGTAATGTTAGCCCTTTCAGGATGGTCCACTTTGAACTAGATCAAACTTTCAGTCCAGCCTTCTTGCTGACAATATAGAGACCGGGTTGAGATACATTCCTTTGGAGCCTCACCTCTGTGGCTGTTTTCTCCTGCAGATATGGAAGGCAGCTCCTCAGGGAAAGATCAGACCTATGTCGGTAGGCGTTCCAGCCGCGTTGTGCGATCTCTCCAAAATAGTAAGTAGCTGAGCCTGTTTTCTGTCCTTGTCTGAGCTGCTTCTGTTCTGTGCCCTTGATGTATGGGCCTGGGTGTGGGCAGTAAAGAGCAAAACCTGATCAGCTTGTATGGGGGTGTATCCTGCCAGTCACTGGGCCCCATAGGCGGAGAAATATTAAAGCAATGGGAATTCTCACACATGGTGCAAGACCAGTGGTAGTTCTGCTTTGAGAAGCATGAATCTTAAGAATATCTCTCCCTGCTGCCACCCTTGTTCAGGCAAGCACTGAGGGTGCTGGTCAGTGGCAGCAACTGGGAAGGTGCAGCCACAGTCTTGCTGCCTGTGCATCTCTTCCAGCTCTCCCACTTCACAGTACAGAGAGATGTGAGCTGGCTGTAGGGAGGTACTCGTAGTGTGAGCGACCTGATGTGCTTGTTTCAGCTCCTTCCCTGCAGTCCAGGCACTGGGGGTCCCCCCAGCAGAGGGAGGAGACGCAGAGCCGAAGAGCAGAGGAGATGAACCAGCCTCCCACTCCTCTGGGTCTCCAGGAAACCATCGCAGAATCGATCTACGTTACCCGTCCTCTGCTCCACTGTATCCTGCCCTGGCTACATGAGAGCACACTCTGTACCCTGGGTGCCAGCAGAGGGTGCTATGGGCTCATCTACTGAACTGTGGTGTAGGGTGGGATCACCCCATACTCCTCTTCCTACTGCTGCTCTGCTTGTGTAGGGGCCTGGGAACTCCTCCATTGCATCTTGATGGCCAGCGTCAGCCAGTTGAGCTATGTGCACGAGACCTCCAGCCCCTTCCCTGGGGCCCTCCAGCACTGCCCTAGAGTGTTTTCTTTTGGGGTCTGCAGAGCTCTGCTGGTACCTAGCAGACTGCTTGTCTGTCTGTGTGCCTCTTGTTAGGCCTGTTTGGTTCTTTCTATTCCTTGACTGTGCATTCCTAGTATTGAGTTTGGGAGTGTGGGGACAGAGATCATGGAAACCCTGGCTCCTCTCAGCAGTCCTGGATATCTCGAGGTCAGTCTTTGTGGGTGGTTGCTGAAAAAATCACACTTCCCCCTGCTCCCCAATCCATGGCAGGCCCTACTGCCAGAAATGTGTGCAGGGGCTAGCCTTGTTTTTAACCGGGAGATGTACATGTTTGGGTATTTCCTGCAACACAGTACTCTCTGTTCTGGTGCAGACTGCTCTGTAGGGACCTGAGGACAGAGAGCATTTAGAAACTCGCTTTAATTTTCCTGTCGGCTGCTGTTGCTGTAAGTGCACTCTCTGCTCCTCTCCCTCCAGTTTGAGCTTGCTGAGTGATCTGAAAGACCTGAACAGGAGAGAGCGAGCAGAGCTGAGGAGACGAACTATCCTGCTGCTGTACTACCTGCTGAGATCTCCTTTCTATGACCGATACTCAGAGTAAGGGGCCCTGTTGGGCTTTTGCTGAGAATTTCCCATTGAACAGAAATAGCATCAGGGGACTGGGTGAGCAGATCTGAAGAGGTCTGGGTGCCTGTGACCAGGTTAATACAAGCCCTCGCCTAACTCCTGCTGTCACTGTTAACGTGTTCAACAGCTGGGATGGGAGATATCCCACTGGACTCATTCATACTCTTTTCTTTCCTAGGGCCAGGATCCTCTTCCTCCTGCGCTTGTTGGCCGATTACGTGCCTGGACTTGGCTTTATCACACGTAAGTGGGTCCCATTGCTTCATCCCTGTTTCTGGTAGATGAAGAAAAATCATGGGAGTTGAGCAGAATATTTGTTGAGGAGCTTCTCATCTGAAGAAGGAATTGGGACGTCCTTGGGATGGCTAGTTTCAGCGTACATTGTACTGGTACTGGAGTTGTTTTAAGATGGAGCAGAAAAAGATTGCATCCTGGCTACTATGGACCTGTGCTCAACCACAGTGGTAGACTTCTAGATTCCCTCACAGGCTGCCGAGGTTTGTCCCTGCCACCTAGGCCTGTTCCCTTGAGCTGCCTTTCTGCAACTGCACCACTGCACCGGAGCCCTGCTTTGCAGAAATTGCTTCTGAACCCTTTTCCTTGATCCCCAGTCTGCAATACAAATGTGAGCGGTAGCTGTCTAGAGGTATTAACCCAGCTAAGAGTGTATTATAAACCAAAAGCCCAAACCAGGTCTGGTTTCTCCTAGTCCTTCACACAAAAGTCCCTTTTTTATGGGCCAGATTTTCATCTACCCTCTTCCCTGTTGATGTGAAACCTTTCCTGGAGTAGTTCATGGCAGCGATATGGCATTAGATTAGCCAGACATTGTGGAACTGTCCTTTCTTTGAGGAAGGCACAAAGCTGGCTAACTCAGGAGCCACTCATCCAGTTAATGATTTCAGAGAGGCTTTGGAACCTGCATTAAGTCTTGTGCCAGCATAAGCATTTTTTGCTATACAGCACTTGTTTTTGTGTTTGCACCTGCCCATTACTGCTGAGCTGTCTCTCTTTGCTGTGTCCTCCTGACTCACTGCATGCAGGTTTTTCCCTTGGTCATTGTCAAAGTCCCTTCCCACCAGAACCTGGATGTGTCAGCACTGAGAGAGTGGTGTCCCACATCATGTCTGTGCTGACCATGTTTCACGCACCCCTTGGTCCTGCTCTCATCTGTGGCACTACATCCCAAAGTTGCCTCCCACCTTGGCAAAAACAACTATTCTGTTCACGGGTTTCTTAGTTGTGAAAGTGGAGGTTTGGAACTGTTGGGTATCATAATGAGGAGAGCACCATTTGCATACATCTTTAGATCTTTGCCTTTCTAAATGTGAGATATCTCTGTTCTCTCGTTTCAGGGCCACTGATGGATTACTTGCCTGCCTGGCAGAAAATCTATTTCTATAACTGGGGCTGATGAGAAGATGATGATTTTTATTTCCTAAGATCAGGGATGGATGTTTCTAAAGAGGGCTGGGGGAAGGCATGTTGATTATGTCTAATTTTCAGTTAAACCATCAATGAGAAGCTCCTGTTCTGCAGGGTGGGGAGGGGGATGTAAATAATTTTTTAGCAGATCTGGCTGTGAACGATGGACACTATGTGGGTGGAGAGACCTTGGCCACCTCTTTCTATGGACTGTTGTGGCTGCAGTGATGGTGACGGGACAACCTTTTTTAAGCACTTGATTTTTCTCCTTTTGTATGGCTGCGCTATACTAAAGCCAGGCAGCGTAGAGATTTTTGGAGAGCATAGGCTCCCACCTCATGGCGTTGAGACTGACCTGCAGCCTGCTTGTGTTGGCCACGCCTGGCCAATTTGCTTGGAGCAGGCTTGTCTGTCAAATAAACTGAATGGAAAGAACTGAGCTGAAGGAGCTCTTTCCGCTTGCTTACAAGGGATCCCCTTGAGTCTTTGATTTGGGTTGCCAACAGGTCTGTCTCTATCAGGAAGAGCAGTTTTTGCAGCTGTCTAGACTGGGATATGCTGGTCCCATTTCTATATTGTCCTTTAGAAGGCTTTTGCTCTGACTTACATGGGGCAGAGCCCTGCATGTTGCGTAGCTGATGGTTGTGTCTGTAACTCCAGGTTCCTGGTTCAGCCCCAAGTTTCCTGGGGTTCCTCCTGAGGCTGGGAGTGCTGCAGTTCGTAGGCTGCTTTGCTAGTACCCTATGCATACTAAACAGGATTGCAGAATGGCTGCCATCCGGTGCTTAGGGGCTTGGCCAAGGGCAGAGAAGAGAACTGAAGGATTAATTCAGCAAATACTGCTGTGCAGCATTTAATAAAGGGTCAGGCTGAGGCTTGGACAGCTATGGCCATATTCATTATCACCTATGCTAAGGTGAGACATCAATTTAGCTGGTCAGCTGCTGTGGAGTCTCCCTCTCTCAGAACAGGGTGTAGCCAGCCCCTGGCACTGGGCTGCCCTGAGAGCAGCAGCCCACCTGTTGCCAGCCCTGTGCACACAACTCTGGGAGCCAGAAACCCGCCAGCGGTGCCATCTGGTTCTGACCAATGGTGAGTTGGCCACGTGGGTGACAGCAGTCCTGCCTGAACATCCTCAGGGGCCTCCCAGGATACAGGAATCACAGTCCTCTTACCTTAGCAGCCAAATTGGGGTAGGGGGAGGTGCATCCCCTTCCTGGGCCACAGCAGTAAGGGGGCCCAGGGCTTGGCACTGCATGGCATCTGTGTTACCACCACATGGCAGAATGAAAGTCATGAGCTGAGTGAACTGTGCTCCATTCATTTGGGAATTTGAAAAGGAAGGAGCGCAAGAAGATAAAGCCCAGAAAGAAGAAAGCCTAAAAAAAATTCTTTACTGTGAAGGTGGTGAGACACTGGAACAGGTTGCCCAGTGAGGTTGTGAATGCCTCCTCCCTGGAAGCATTCAAGGCCAGGCTGGATGGGGCTTTGAGCAAACTGGTCTAGAGGGAGGTGTCCCTGTCTACAGCAGGGGGGGTGGAACTAGATTGTCTTAAAGGTCCCTTCCAACCCAAACCATTCTATGATTCTAAGTACAGGAGAGGAAAAGTTCTTGGGCTACCCAGGTGGTTCCTCTGTGACCTCACTGCAGAATGCGACAGCGGTGGGTGCCAGAGCTCAGCATGCGGTGCTGGCTCTTGCTGCTCGCTCTGCTGCTGGGGGCTGTGCTCCCTCTGCCCCTGCGCCAAAGGTGATGACACTTCCCTCCCCCCACCTCTTCCCTGCCCCAGTACCTGCAGTGGTGCCACAGGGGCTGGATGCTCCTTCTGTAACTGCAGCGCTCCTGGACCAGGCTTGGGCTTGTAGTGCTGATGTGGGCAAGTTCCAGAGAGCTTTCGGCTCACTCCCACCCCTGGTTTTCCTCTGCAGCTATTCTGTCCCTGAGGACTTCTCTGCCCCCCTGGAGCTCCCACAGCAGCATTTTGGCTTGGTGGATGGTACAGCTCTTCCCTTGAACTCCCTCCCATGCACTCATTCCTCCAGTGATGACACAGACAGCTCCCGAATCCTCACCCCACTGTCTACCCACAGATTATGGCATTAAACCAAAACAGCCTCACTTCAGGACCACGGCACCCCGGGAGCAGCTAGCAGGACTGCGGAGGGCTGGCAAAACCAAACGTGATGAGCTTGACTTGGAGTACTACTACGATGCCCAGCTGTGAGGGACAGCAGGGCACTAAGGTAGGCATGGGGTACAGGAACAAGGGCTCTCCAGCCACACTAAAAGATAGGAGGAGAAGCTGGAGGAGCTGGGGTTGCTCAGCCTGATAAAGAGAAGGCTGAGAAGGCAAATTATTGCTGTCTTCAACAACCTAGTGGCAAATACAGGGAAGCTATAACCAGATTCCTCCTGGCACTGTAAATGGAAAAGCAAGAATTAAGTTATGCCAGGATCTTACAGCGGTCTCTGACCACCAAGATTTGCAAACCTGAGAAACTCCAGCTCCTTTTGGGCTCCCCAAGGGAAGGAACAAGCCAGGGCCCAAACCCACCCGACACAAACAGCACTGCAGCCCTGCTCCATGAACCATCATATTTAATAGTTGTTGCCATCACAGCAGATCCAGCTGAAGCACAGAGACCGCTGGCTGCAGGGACCAGGAGAGCTTTTGTACCTCCCTGGAGATGTGCACGGCTCCCTGCAGGTTTTAGCCCTTCCCTGCTCCGTTTCTGGCAGGCACCCCAGTCTGCACAGGGCTGAGAACCACTGCAGTGGGGTGGCTCAGCCCTGTCTTGCCTCTGCCACCTGCAGCTGGAGGGGATAGAAGGGGACAAGGACAGAGAAACGCTCCCCTCCCCATAGTGTGGTTACTGCAGAGAGGTAGGAGGGAATCTTTCTCTCCCCAGGGCACGGATACAAGAGAGGAGGGATGAGGGCAGAGGCAGGGGTGAGCTGTCTCAGCTCATTCATCCTTTCTCTGGCACTCAAAGAGGAGATGCTGGGCTCTGTCCTTCCTGCCCAGTAGCCTCGTCCCTGGGGCCAGGCAGGGAAGCGATGGTCTCTGCCCTGGCAGGAGCCATCATATAATTCTTGTTGGCTGTAGCTTCTGTGTCTCTATCCTGCAAGAGTCTGACTCTGCCACTGCATTAGAAGTCACCCCTGAGGGATGTGACGGGAAGCTGAGCCACGGTCACAGCAAGGAGACATTTTCACCCCAGCCTGCAGCGGGGAAGGGCTTGAGAATGCCAACCCCTCCAGCATTCACAGGCTGGGCAGCCAGTGGGCACTTCTCAAATAGAATAAACTAAATATTTTGTACAATAAACACGATTTGTCCAGCCCTCCCCCCTCCCAACCCCCCCAAGCCTGAGGAAGGGGAGCCATGAAAAGAGGCAGCACAGGGCCCTGGGAGCTGTTCCCTGGGCCCACTTCTCCTCCAATCTCAAAGCAGCTCTTGTCCATGCACGATGCAGAAGGGGCGAGACTGCAGCCCTGGCTGTGCAGCAGGTGCCCATGCCAGCCCCTACTCCAGGTAGATGTCTTCTGTGGGGCACGTGTACTCCACATACTCCTTGTAGAACTGCTGAAAAGCCCTCCTGCAACACAGCATGGAGCAAAGCTCAGCTGCACCCTCCCCATGGCATTTACAGAGCCCATTTTGCTTCCCTTCTCGCCCTTGCCCCCTGTGCTGCTGTCAGGTCGAACCCTAATCCAGCTCTGGGAGCCTCATGCATTAGCGCCCAGAGGTGCTGCTGGAACAAGGCCTCCATCTCAGCTCTGAGCTTCCACACAGCCCCTGGGTTCCAGCCATCTGCCTGCAAAGCTTTGCACTGGGACTTGTTCCAGCACTGTCAGGAATATGCTGCCTATAGCAGCGTCAGCTCCGGCTCTATCCCTGAGCCTCTCACTGTAGGGAAGAGGTGCCAGGTTCTCCTGTCCCTCAGGAGGGAGCACCTTCCTCCCACTTACCCTACAGACTCTGCCAGTGGCTTCGTGGACTCCTCCGAGACAAAGACGTGGCAGGCAAATCTGTGGTCAGCAGGGTGCTTGGTGATGAACCCAAAATATCTGAGGGTGAACAAAGCAAGTGAGACTGGACTGGCAGACGGGCAGGAATAAATACCCTTGCCCACCCCTGGCAAAGGGGTTTGGGGCTCAAACCCCAGCGATGACCACTTCCCGTGCCCAGGCCCATATCAGGGATGTGATTCCCACCCAAAGGCTGCTTCTCACATGAAGCTGTGAGATGAGGATGCTGAGAGCGGGAAAGCAGTGATGCCTCCATGTGTTAAGGCACTGATAGCTACCCCACACTTCCTGCTACTCACTTGTTGTTCTTTGGATGGTATCCACAAAAGGAAATGTTCTTCAGCTGGAAAAAATGGCTACACTTGTTTACCTGGGGGACAGATAAAAGAACAGTCAAAGCTTTCTTCCTCAGCAGTTCTGTGGCACAGCTGGACTCCAGCTTTGAAAATAGGTGCTCAGGCTGAGCCCAGCTCTCCACAATAGTACCCACAGCCACGCTCCTGCACCCCACCCACAGGGGAGGTTTCCAAAAGGCTTGCTGGGAAGGCTTCACTCGCCTCTGCCCAGCATCTTGCTGTGCTCTGCTAGGCTACTTATGGAGACCACTAATCAGCAGCTTGCAATACCCAGCTAAAGAGATTATGGGGAAGATCTGGAGGACACCACTCAAAATAGTAGCAGAAAGGTTTAGGAACAGCTGACGGATTACAGGTGCAGCTCAGCTCACAGCATCCCAGCACAGCAACATGCCTGGCATCTGTGAGGGCACCAGTCTGCTGTATAGTCCAATGCTGGGATCTCACTAGGCTTCAGGGACCCCAATAGTGGGCCTACAACCCTTTAGATGGTGTTAGAGCACATGGGATGGAGACCCTTAATTTCTATGTGAACATGCACAGGGGTACCAGGAAGCTCAGAGCAGCAACAGTAGAAGGGATGAGGTGAGCAAGGCACTACCTTGCTGTGCTCCTTGGAGTCATCAGCTTTCACAGCTATCTTGACCCCACGCACGCTGATCTCCAAAACACAGCTGGAGGGTGGGTTAAAGTGCACAGTGAGGCGGCGTGTGGTAGCAATCTGGGGGCAGAGACAGACATAAATCCCTGGCACTCATAGGCAGCATGCGAAGATGGCTCACCCCTTCCCATCTCCTCCCTGCTCCCAGGCAGACTCAGCCCGCAGTGGGACGCTACCTTCTGCATGGCCGCGCATAGCACGTCATTGCCTTTGTGATAGGGAACCTGCACTGAGCCGAGGAACTTCACCCGAAACTGGTCCACCCAGTCGTTGCTCTTGGCCAGAGCTAGAAGACAGAGCACATGGCAAGGATCACCTTCTGTTGGCCATCTCCATGTTCCCAAACCTGCACCGTTCCCCACCCAGCAATGGGTGTAAGCTCCAACCACCACTGGCTGGAGCTGCCCATGGCCACGTCATTCCTTGCCTAGTGTCCTCCTTCCACGCCCTGTTCCGTGGTGAGGAGGTGGGCAGGGAGATAAGCAGCACGGAGGCTTGGTACCTGTTATATGGTCTGGGTCCTTGGTGACTTCAATAGCGTAGTAGGCAGGAAAAATGCCCCGGTCCCCTGTTCGCATGTTGTAGGCCTCATACCAATAATCTTCTGCCTGCACCTCCACCAGCAAAGGGTCGTCCACCTCCAGCTCCAGCTCATCCGCGTGGCGAGGCACAAACCTGGGCAGGGAGTCACTAGCACTATGCTGGCTGGCAGCTCTGGTGGCATGCTCACCAACACACCTCTGGGCCAAGGGCAGTGCGAGGCCTGTAGCCGGCACAGCTGGGGAGCAGGTGGAAGGAGCTAAGATCTGATGTGCTAAATAGAGACCTGAGCGGGTTCAGGCTCAGAAGGAGACAGTACCTGGCACTAATGCAGGGTTTCCCCTATGGCATCCCCCACGTGGCTCCCACTGGTCCTGGGTGCCCTGGGAGGTCTCTCACCCTTGGGAAGATGTTGCCCAGCCGGTGCCTGGCTCCTGCTGGGCCTGCTACCAGTCTAAGGACTGTGGTTTAGTTCACAGGCTTCCCATGCTGGAAACTCCATGGTTTGGGCAGGACCATAGGACACTGCTTGTGCCCTGCACTCACCTGAAGACAGCGCGGTGGGTCTGTTCCTGCTCCTCACCATTGATCATGCAAGAGAACAACCCAAAGGACTCGGCACCTGGGGAGGAAGGTAGAGAGGCACACTGCAGCTTTGAGGGGTCAGCACCACATACAGGGAAGGACAAGACCCTCATCTCACACCTCACAGCCTTAGCTCAGGTCATGCTGTCTTGGCTATACCTCACACTATATAAAAAAAAAAAAAAAAAAACACAGCTTGACGACTCCAGCTACCCTTGCCTACAGCTCACAAGGCTTTTCCAGCCCACCCCTCCCTAACCACAAGGGAAGAGGTCACAGGCCGTGGAACCAGTGCTGCTGGAGCTTCTCCATCTCGTTGGAGGCCCTGCAGGGAACCCTGGGCTGGGCAAGCTGGTTCCAGGGCCAAGCAAGGTGCCTGGGGACGCAGCCCTCAGCCCACATCCTCCCCCTGCCCAGCACTCACTGGAGGAGCGCGCCCGGCCACTCATGAAGACGTTGAGGAACTTCTTGGAGAAGTGGATGTCCGCCTCAGGGGTGGAATCCTCAGAGAGGCAGACCGAGTCATGCTTCAGCGCATCCTCCTCATACTCCTCGCCAATGGCTGACTCGTAGGGTGAGGAGACACAGTTGTCATAGACAGTAGCTGAGTCACTCTCATCACTGTAGCCCGAGTAGCACTGCTTGAGGCTGACCAGCTCCAGCTGCACGTTCTCATCCACCACCAGCGTGTACTTGACCGAGTCGTAGGAGAGGGCGCTGGTGTCCGAGCTCACGGATGCTCTCTGAAGGCCATGGCCTGGCCGGTAGCCGCTGCTCCCACCACCGCAGGAGGCCCGGGGCAGGCTCGTCTTGTCAGGGGAGGACATGTAGTCCAGCACCTCATCCTCCTCACTGATGGAGGGGTTGGTTTTCCCGGCCAGGGCTGAGTAGCTGGAGGTGTCGATGTCAGAGCTGATAGACATACGGTTCTCGCTGGACTGCGACAGGAATGGCTTTTCGGTCTCCAGCGGGTCCGAGTTCTTCTGCACGGGTGTCAGGTAGATCTCCTCAGTAGCCTCCAGCCTCACGTCCGTCTGGTAGCGGATGCGGTCCCGGTGGGCCTCAGGGGCCCTTGACGTCACCACCACCACGCTGGCACCATGGGGCGGGGGTCGGCTGGCAGCCTGGTGCTTCTCGGGGGGCCGGCATGAGGCAACACATGTGGGTGCCATCTGGGTGGCTGCTGTGCGCCGGCATGGGCTCTCCGTGGATGTGCCCCGGTCTTTGGTGGAGGTTGTGCTGTTTTGGTGATTGACCTCATCACTCAGGCAAACGTGGTCATGGGGAGGTGTCTGCTCACCTGTGAGGAGAAGAGCAGTGTTGGCGTTCCCATAGAGCCACCCCCGACTCAAGCTGGACACATGCCCACTGGAGACAGTTTCCCAACTTTCTGCTTTAGCAAGGCTTACCCCAGGGCCTGGGCCAGGGATTGACTCCTAGGAGCTACCAAAGAGTGCAAGGGGCTGCTCTTGGCCACCAGCCCCACAACTCACCCGTCTTCAGAGGGGACGATGACCGGGACACCCGCTCTTGCCAACTGTGCTTTTTCCCCAGAGAGTTGTTATTCAGGGTGTCCTGGGGAGGAGAACAAAGCCGCCTTGTCACCCCAGCAGTAAACAGCACGTGGCGCCTGTCCCTGCCCGCCCCACAGCGATGTGCAGAAGCCAGAGCCATCACGGTCCCTGGGCAATGCCTGGGACCGCCCAAGCGCTTCCTCAGGGTCACTGTGACCATCCTCAAGTGCAGCCAGAGCACGCTTTGCTCCCAGACTTTGCAGATGGCTCTGGGGGCAGCACTAGTCTTTGTCCCTCTGTGGCAGTTGCATTTTCTGCGCTGCTAGTTTTTGCTCAAGCACCAAGCTTGGGATTCTTGGGGTTTTCTCTTACGGCCATCAAAAGCAGCACAGGAGCTGCCCTGCTCTCCCCATCAACACGAAGCAATCCTCTGCATAAAGCCCACTAAGATCCATGGGATTCCCTGTCCTGTCGTGGAGCACAGGGACTCCATGTTCCTGCTGCCAGCTTTATCAGACTCTGCGTGGGAAAGCTCGTGTCCCGAAAGTCCTCAGCAGACCAAGCCCATGGCTCCCAGCATGGCCCCACAGCCTCCAACATCCCCTGCAAGGGCACCATCATCTCCCCCTCCCCAGCCCACCATCTACACAACCCACACACCCCAAAAATATACCTCTCCGCAGGTCTGGATGCTGGTTGGGACCAGCTGCCCGGGGGGGGCCTTTGCTGTCCCCGTCCCCCCAGCTGGATGTGGCTCCCACGTGCCACCGGCTCCTCGGGGTCCCTGCGCAGGGTGGGACAAGGCTGCCTGCTGTCCCCTTGTCCATTATGCTCCAGCAGGCTCCCCCCCCCCCCCGCCTCCCCATCTCTGCTGCCTTTGTCCCCGGTGCCAGCTGCCCCACAGCCATTGTCCTGGCTCCATGCCCTCCTCCTCCTCCTCCCACCCATGGCCTCAGGCAGAGCTGGCATCAGCTGCAGGTTCCAGGCTAGTGACACCCAGCTCTGACTACGCCCCATCTGTCACCTGCAGGGACACCTGCCTCTAGCTTCAAGCCCCTCAGCTGCACGTCACCGCCACGAAAATCCTCCTACTTGGCAAGAGAAGCCACTGTTGAAGGCAGGAGGAAGGCAAAAATAGCCCTGTGCACAGCACACCTTGCGTAGCTCTGCAAGGTTTGCAGGAGAGATGGGGCAAAGGGACTCCAGCTCAGAGGGTCAGGGTGTACGGCACTCCAGTGTAACCCTCCTGGGGACAGCCCCACTGCTGCATCTAGGAAAACACTCCATCCAAAACCTCCTGCAAGCCCTGAGAGCGAGCAAGACAAACCCCCGTCCCCCTGACCACCATTTCGGGCAGTGTGATTGTCGCTGCGATTTTGCACGAGGCGCTGACACTGATGCCCCCCTTGCCGGGTGTAGCCGCCCAGGAGCGGAGCCCCAGTCCCAGCGCCGAGCACACAGGGCTGCGTCACCGGCCCGTCCCAGGCTGCAGCCGCGGCAGTCTCTGATCTGGGACGCGGTGCTGGGACGGATGGCTCATTCACGCGTTCAGGATGCCACGCCTCATTAGCTCCCTGTCCCCGCTAAGGTCCCTTCCCGGCTCTCGGCCGCCTTACCCTGGCCCTACGGGCTCGAGGCGGGCGCAGCCCACCCTTGAGCCTCCCCACGCTAGGGGGGCTCGGCTCAGCAGGGAACGAGCGCATTTCCCCCCGCATCCCTCCACGCCCCTGACCACGCACCCATCCCCGGCAGAAGCCCCCCGGTGCCGGGAGAGCCCCCCGGGCCGGCGCTCACCTGGCTGCGAGGCACCTGCGGGAAGAGGTTGAGCGTGGTGGGGCGCTTGGGCCGGTAACTGTCGGTGCTGGCGGGCGGCGGCTCCTTTTGCAAGGGCTCGGGCGCCGTCTGCTCCTCGGCCGGCGCGTCCCCGGCGGCGTCGATGAGGTCGAGCTGCAGCATCTCGGCCTGCAGTCGGCCTCCCTCCCCGCCGCCCGCCGCCCGCGCCGCGCCGCCCGCCCGGCTCACGCGGCCCTGCCGGGATCAGCGGCGCGGTCAGCAGGCGGGGCGGGACGGGATGGGACGCGGCGGCCGGTCGCAGCCTTTTAAAGGCGCAGGGATGCTCCCCGCGGCTCCCCGCACACTCCCTCTCCAAGCCCTCCCCACCGACGCGCCTCTTCTCGGACACTGCGAGCCCCGCAGCGGTTTAACAAGGAAACAAGAGGCATAGGAAAAGGAGGGGGGGAAATCCCGGCTGGCTCCGTGATACCTAGCTAAGGTGGGTGTCTGCGAAGCAGCTGCTGCCCAGCCAGCCCAGCCTGCTAGCGTGATCCTGAATCACTGGGAAAACTAAGAGGAGGAAAGTCCCAGAAGGATGCAGGACAGCAAAACAGTTTGAGCTACATACGCTCTAGGAGCAGTGCTCCGTCCAGGATTCAATAGCCAAGAGGAAACTACAACCACTGTCCGTCCGTGTTAATGGGCTGTAGCACAACAGGCGGTGCTGCAGCCCTGGGCATGGATGGATGCCACTTGTTTCTCTCCAAAGGAAAGCCCTCGCACTCCAAAGGTGCTGGAAAGGAGAGACAGGGGCAGAGGAGGCTGTTTAAAAGCACCCTGAGGGTGCAAGCAGCCGCTGTGCTGCTGTGTCTCAGCCCAGCTCTACTCTATGCAGTGGGATTCCCAGAGCAACCAGGTGGCTGGCACAGAGCCACCACGCTGCTGCCATCAGCCTCCAGGTCAGGCAGCTGCAGCTGGTGCAGGTTGCACCAAGGCAGGGATGGTGGCAGGGGGAAGCCTGGCACTTCCAGGAGCCTTACTCTGCTGTAAAACCAAAGGGATTTGTTCTTCCCATGGCTGGTTCAAGACTTTTTGTGCATCCAGCACAGGCCCAGAGCATGAAGGTTTAACACAGCCATATCCCAGCTCTTTTCCCTTGGGCAGTCCTCTTGACATTCCCAGAAAGATTATTTTACTTTATTTTTTCCACTTTTCATTCCCACATCAAACAGTTTCAGCGGCTCACAGAACACAAAGAGCACAACAAGCCCTAGCGATGGGCAGCCTGCTCTCCTGCCTTGCAGCAATCAGAGGTAAGGCGCTCTGCTCTTCAACACAAACGGAACGAGGCCAAACCCAAAGCCAAGACCTTGCACTTGTGCTTCACGACCTGCCTCGCTGCACCCCGCCTCGGAGGAGCCAGCCGCGCCTTGCAGGCTGTGTGTCGGAGCCACTATTTCTGGAGATCTGCTAAAATAGCCCGTGATGAAGTCATCATTGTTTTTTCCAGGATCAAAAAAAAAAAAAAAAGAAAAAGAAAAAGAAAGAAAAAAAAAAAACAACCTAAAAAAAAAAAACCCACCCCAAATCCTCTGTTGAGGTACTGTCTTCTGAGAGGGTATTTTGCTGCTGGGCCTCTCTGCCTGCCTGTCCGCATCCAGCAGCTGCCTTCTCCAGCTCCTTCCTTATTTGCAGGGGAATTATGGCATCTGCCCTTTCCTCAGGATTCTCACTGAGGATTCGGGTTAGCTCCTACCCTTAGCAGAGGCCACGTCCTTACAGGATGCAGCCAGCAATCCCATGCTGGGGTTATTCCCAGTTTCCCAGGCTCTGCACAGCACATGGAGCCAGACCCATCCAAAACACTCCCCCCAGGCCTGGTCACTTCCAGCAGCCACCTACTCTCATCTTGTGAGACCCATCCTCTCCAGCTCTGAGAGAGCCTGGCTCTCCCCACTCACGTTCCAGACTGAAGAGCCCTCTCACTGCCACTGCCTTCATTTCTGCTCCTCGGGCAATCCTTCACATCCCATGGAAGCCATTTGTATGTATTTTTAGCAGCTGTTTTCTGAGTGTGTAGGCTCCTGTGTTTAGGATCAGCTAGCTGTGTCCCTGCAACCAGCAGATCCAGGGTGTCCTATAGTGGGCGCTGGGCAAGGCACAGGGCTCAGTGCCGGTGCCCCAACCAAGGCACAGGGCTCTGCTTCACAGTACAGAGACACAGAAACTCCTTGACAAACCCCACAACAGAAGGATTCTGTTGTAAGTAAGCAACACAGCACATTTTTCTTACCCTCATTCCAGGGAAGGGTTGCAGCCCCTGTCCTAACAGACCTGGCAGATCATAGAGTTCTCCTCCAGCACCAGCCTCTCCCTGCCCCAGGAAGGTCCCATACGAGAGACTGCAGGAGCCCACCAGTGCCTCCCTGAGAATGGGTCTCACCACACCTCCCTGCTCACTACCAGCATGAAACTCATGGGCACAACGCAGAACCCATCTCGTCCCCACCCCACCACATGCCACTTACCCGGGCGGCCAGGCTGTCTTTGCAGTGCAGGCTGATGCCACACTCATCGGTGATCTCAGAGAGGTCTTCATCCTCAAACTCCTCGAGGCTGATGTCGTGGGTGAGCCTGGGGGGAGCGGAGACCGCTGTCACACACAGCACCCGGGGGGCAGGATGCAGGCAGGGAGCAGCACCAAGATCTCCGGAGGGGCTCCCTGGGTCTTTACAGGGAAGAAGGACCAGGAAAAGGGATGCTTCTGGAGAGGAGAGCTAGGGGATGGCAAGGCACAGCTGGAAGGTGGACACCTCAGGACATGAGACTGCACTGAGACCCGCAGCCTTTGCACGCACCTACCCACTGGCTGTGGAACAAGCAGAGAGTGGATCCTCACAAATGGGCTCAAAAGCTGCCCCAGCCAAGATGCTCCCTGTTACAGAGAGCAATGAGCTCCCTCTGTGCCATATTCCCTCTCTGGGGTGGCTGCAGCATTCCTGCAGCCATTGGTGGTGCTCAGCACCCCCAGTGAACCCCTGAAGGCTCCCTTACGGCCTCACACACTCTTCATGTCCCTTTGGAAAGTTTGCAGAGATTTCCTTTTAGCGGCTGCAAATGTGCTGACTGCCCTGCTCTTCACATGCTCACTTGCATCCCCAGGGAGCTCCTGGCTCCTGTGCATTAAAACATTTCTACATTGTACTACCGCAATGCTCCTCGTGCTTGTTCTAGGGAGGAAAAGACAAGAGCCCAGCCAAAGAGTCCTCTGCCGGCCACGGCAGCTCCCCTGCAGGGCTGCAAGGGACGGAGGTGTCCCCAAGAGATGCAGAGGGGCCACGCTAAGAGGGTCCCACATCCCCCACTGCTGCTGCCTGCAGAGACGCAGAGCAGGAGGCTCTCAGCCTTCAATGCACAAATCGATTTCTTCTCCAGTTACATGGGTCGCCGGTGTCATTACCATCCGCTCATTACCTCTGCCCACCGTGGGTCCCAGCACAGGCACACCCCTGCCTTGGGTATGGGGAGATGCTGTGTGGGCAGCCAGCACCATCCCCATCTGCACCCACAGGCTGAAGGGACCCCCACATGCAGCCCTTTTGTCCCCACGCTGTGTGCTGCAGCTCCCTCCTCCTGCCCCGCTGACAAATCCCGCACATTCCCGCGCCCACAGCTCCTGAGCAGCCGGGAGAATTTGGAGCTGCACTCAGTGCTGAGTTTGCTGCTGCCCCACGGCACCACTCAGGGCAGAGGGTGATGCACCCACAAACGAGGGGCTGTCCCTCGTTCCCACACACAGCCCTGGGGACAGCCCTCACCGCAGGCCTGCCGGTCCCCTACCATTTCTCCCAGTGGTCTTCCAGCCAGCTCTCCTCCTCCGTGCTCGACTCCATGCTCGGGGGCAGCTGCATTGAGGAGGACCCTTCCCCGGGGGGCACGCCCCCACCCTGAGGCAGTCCCCAACCCGTGGTGAGGAGAGGACGAGCGCCGGGTGCCCGCTGCCCCAGCGCAGTCTATGGCTGCTGGCGCTGCTCTGTCTCCTCACTGCGCAACCTGGGCAAGCTCATTAAAAATAGATGGAATCAGCTGTCCTGGAGGGGGAAAAAAATAAAAAATAACCTCCCCAGCTGAGCTGATGCCAAATCCCTGCTCTCTGCCAGGGATGCTGACTGCCTCCGCCTGCCAGCCAGCCAGCCCGGCTCCTGGGAGCACTCCAGCAGCCGGTCCCCACACCCGCAGCGGGCATCTGGTTACCCAGCGCTGGTGCCCCTTCAACCCACTCGTTCCCCTGCCCTTGCTGCAGCAAGCAGGGGAAAGGAGAGGTTCTCGCCAGGCCTCCCAGTTCAGTGCTGCTGGTGGGTTTTACTCCCTGTGTTGAATTTGGTGCCTCTCAGCTCCCAGATAGTGGCACCCTGGACTACATCTTCCGTATCAGCTCTGCCCAGGGGCAGCTGCTCTGTTCAAATCCTCCTGGCTCAATGGAGTTAATTAAAAAAAAATCTCTGTCTCTGTGTTACTCTGCCCTTTCCTCATCTCACAGGGATGCTCCAGGACTTCCTAAGGGAGGTGATGAAGGCTCTGCTTCATCACCCCCATGGGGAACACCCCTGTCTTTCTCTCCTGCCCCTGAAAGAGGCTGAAAACACCAGCAAGGCAAAACAGCTTTCACTCACATCAGCTCTATCACAGCCCACAAAACCCTGAGCGGGACTGACAGGGAACTGTGCCTACGAAAGTCCTCCTGAAGGTGCGTCCCATCCGCTCTCAAACACCTGTGACAAGGATGGTGTCCCCTGGTCTATGATCCAAAAATGGCAAGTGTGCGAGTAGCCCTGGCTGCGGGGTTTGGCTGCAGGAGGAGCATGGCTGTAACTGCAGCAACACCAGAAGAGTGCTAACGGGTGTGTAGTCTACATCCTCTCACAGCAAGGGGGCATTTACTGTATCATCTCCCTGGTTGCTGCCCTCGAGGCACTCAGCTCTCCAGTCTGCCTCCCAGCTCCAGCCGGCTTGCTCTACAGCAGGCCCCAGGCAGGAGGAGGAGGAGGAGGAGGAGGAGGAGCTGTGCACGCCCACAGCGTCTTCTGTGAGCAGCCTGTTGCGGGAGGGAGCCAGTGGGCGAGCTGGTGAGCAGGAGGGGCTGTGGGGTGGGCAAGAGATGGGAGAATAGGGCAAGGAGATGAAAACAGGCTCAGCAGGGTATGGGCTCTGTGCTGGCACTTGGTCAGGGCGGCACAGCATGGAGGAGGCCCAGAGAGCCTGGCTGTCAAGGTCCCTCAGATCCAGACCAACCTTTGGTATCCCATCACAAAAATCAGGGTCACCCACCCCAACACCCAGCACATTGCCTCAATACCCAGCCCATCGTTGCCTCAACACACAGACCTTCGTCTCATCACTCACCACACCGTTGCCAGGATGATCAGCCCATCACATCGGCACCCAGAACATCGCCCCCACACAGGCCCCTCAGACACAGGTGCGGCAGGGCAGTCCTGGCTGTGCCACCTTCCCATCTGGGCAGAACCCTGAGCACGAGGCTTTTGGAGGATGATGTGGAGGATGGGAGAGACAACTGCTTTTGTTTCTGGCTCCTAAAACGCCATTGCAGCAGTGGGCAGCTGCCTCCAGAGGCCCTATGCCTGCAGCTCTCCCCTCATCACCCACCACCCCCCAACAGCCAACACCAAAGCCACCAGCCCCGTGGTGCAGGCCCACCCAGCCTCAGTGCCATCACCTGCTCGCCACATCCTCTTGCTATTCAAGTCACCATGTCACCTCCTGCACGAGGCAGTGCCCCTGGGTGAGCAGAATGCCTGGGGATGGTTCTGCATATGGGGCCAGCCCGACGCACTCAGCCCCCATCCCCTTCCTAGCCTGGCAGCAGCCGTCCCCCACACAGTGTGCAGCTGCTGGGCGTGCAGCTCTCCCAGCCATGTTGCAGCAGCGCCCAGCGGCTCGGGCAGGCAGTGCTGCGATCACAGGCAGCCGCTGGAGCGCCCAGTGAGGGGACCTGGGGGCAGAGGGCTGAGGGAAATGGACAGAACCCGACACAGCTCAACAGCATCTGGCCACCAATCTATAGATCTGCAGGACTGGCGGGCTGAGAATCACCCACAGCTGGTGTCCAGCTGCAGCCCCAGGTGTAAAGCCTCCACTCATTCCCACCTCCAACATGTCACCACATAATCACCCAGTGCCGACCACACTCACACGAGCAACACCACCTCAACACTCCAGTGTGCTGGAGCTGAGCAGAGAGCAATGGCTGAAGATGTTACAGCCCCAGAAGCACCTGGCTTGCCCAGGGTGGCAAGCAAGGCTCCCTTGCCCACCGTGTTCCCTTACCCGCTGAACGCACCCCATCCCACAGCCGCTAGCAGGAAGCACCGGCAGGCCCGAGCCCCCCTGGCCCTGCGGGTCGGCACCTCCGGCCGTGCCTGGCCCAGCCCATGCCGTCGGAAGTCCCCGCGAGAGGCTGTACCGGGCGTCACAGGGGCAGCCCCCCCCGCATCCCAGATCGATGGGTGTAGCGGTGAGGATGTGTCCTGGCACACTCACCCCAGCTCGCCTGGGGCTGCTGCTTCCTTCACCGGGGGGGGGG
>JACDJE010000021.1:2992305-3021205 GCA_016647715.1 Pavo muticus | reverse complement strand
GGGGGGTGACAAAGGGGGTGTAGGGCCAAAAGCGGGAGGCTGAATGGGAAATGGGGGCAGGTATATGGGGCCGACATGGGAAGGGGGGGGATGAAGCAGTGCATGAGAGTGCTGAAGCAGTATGGTAGGGGATGATGGATCAGGTGGGGTTCAGCGATGCATGGTGTGGGGGGGTATGAAGGGACACGCGGGGTAGGCTAGGGGTCTGGGGGTGTCAAAAGGCTGTACGGGGCGGATGCAGAGCTGCGGGAGGTGGGGGCCCGCAGTGGCAGCGCGGGGCTAGAGGGGGGAGGGGGCTGTGGTGGATGGGGAGCGGAGCTCAGGGGTGCTGCGGCCCGGGCAGCCCTGCAGGGGTCCCGGGGGAAGCGACCGGTACCTGAAATTGGGGGGCGAGGCGAGGTGCAGCCCCAGGAAGGGGGAGGAGGCGGGCGGGGATGCGGCTCCTTTCTCTCGCTCCGCCATTCCGTGGCTCTCTCCATGCAGGCGGAGGGAGGGAGGGCGGGCGGCGGGGAAGGAGCAGGGAGGGAGGATGGAGGACAGAGGGAGGGGATGCTGGCGGGGCTGCCGAGGAGGGACGTACCTGCTGCCGGGGGGACTCCTCCCGCGGCCCCCCAAGCTGCAGGGCAGGTGTGCAGCAGCTAGAGCCCCCCGACATATGCACCCAGCCGTGCCCACAGCTGGAGGCAGTGCCCAAGAGCCCCAATAGCTTGGGGTGCAGGAGGCTCCTGCCCAGGGTGAGGGGCACACAGGGCCACTCCCAAGAGAAAGGGCACCCTGTTACCCCTGCCTTCCTAGGGCATCCCTCCTGCACCAGCCTCCCTTGGCCTCAGCCTGCAGCAGTGGAATGCCTGGAGCCCACAGATCGGATCTCGCTGCACTCTCACACCCCTCACAGGCCTGCACCTCCCTGGACCCCCCTGGCAGATCTACTCTTGCATCCAGCTGTGACCCAGAGAGCATCTTACATGGGTGAATATTATCCTCTTCTGCCTTTTCCCAACAGTTCTCTCCCCCTGGCCTCTCCTGCCACACACTCTGGGCTATCTCAGGAAACCTTGCGGGTAGTGGTGCATACAGCAGTGCACAACACCAGTTGGTGTGGGTGGCACCGCCTTAGAGACAGCAGGTCCATCCGTGTGTCTCAAACTGCAGAGCTGACTGCCTTCGAAGCGATGGCATTGCTGCTTGGCCAAGACCCAGGCCATCAGCTGCTCCACCAGAGAAGAGCAAGCAGAGCCCTCCAGGCACACAGTCCTGCTCTCAGATGGGAGCCTCGGCCTCCTGCCAGACAGACGCAGAGTTGATGTCACTCCCAGCCAGCGTGGACACCAGCACCCACCCACTAGGTGACCGTGGTACCCCGGGAGGCTGGGTGTCCCTAGCTAGGAGATCTGCTTCAGCCTTTTGCCCGTACCACTGCTCTCTGCATCCACCTGCAGGACCCTTGGTTGCTACACAGGACCTATGGAAGCCCCTCCCCAGCTGACCCCGTGGTGGCATGGAGACACAAATCGTGGTAGGTAGGGTTTGGAAGAGGAAGGTTATTAGTGACCTTCTGCTGCTGCCCTGCATGCCTTGCTTCTTGCTAGCACCCAGCACTGCTTCCCCGGCTGCTGCTGCTGCTGGGACCTACTGGCTCCCAGCAGACCTGCACCCATCTGTGCCAAGGAGCAGGGCCGCACTGCACATCACCATACTCCTGCTGTCAGGGAAATGCAAAACTTCTCACATTGCAGCAAAGGATTGCACCTGACACCTAGACAACAGTCACAACAACCTGCCCAACGTGAGAAGGGCGGTCAGCTCATTTTGTGTCACAGCCTTTGCAGCTAAGATGTCAGAGTGCTGTTAATAAGGGGCTTGGTAGAAACAATTGATTGAGTTACATCTTGAATTTCCCCAGGCACCGCATAAAAGCCTCTGTGCTCCCCAGCAACATGTATGCATGTATATATCCTGCAAATCAGAGACTATGTATCTGCTGCAGCCATTCTCTCTGCTCACAAGGCATCATCCATTGTCTCACCCTTTCAAATTGTCTGTCTGACCATTGGGTTCAATTCAGAGTAATTCAGCCTTAAATTAAGCCTGAGGAAGGGTTTTTCTGCTCCTCGCCCCAGTGGAACCAGCTGCTCTAACCCAAGCTGCTCCCTCTGCCCCCAGGTACAGTCGTGCTCCAGTTTCCTCCCTGCCCCATTAGCCACAGCCTCAGCTCCCAGCCCTTCACACGCAAGCGCAATTTCTGCATCCAAACCTTTCAGCCAGCTGCTCCTGAAGCCACTCCAGCTCCTCCTTTGTGAAGACAGAAGAGACACAGGAGAAGGGAATTTCCCCAACCTTCAGCACATGAAGAAATCACTTACTCTGCTAGAAATCCTTGGTTCACCACTTTCCATCTTCAACCACGTCATTGCAATTCCCTTGTCAGGGAGAACAGATATTGTGGCAGCACAGCGAAGCCTCAAAACTGACCTCCCCAGGTTTAATTTACATTATCACACTCTGCACAGAGACAGCTGCACCAAGTTTGCTCTTATCTTCTAAAGCACAGGCTATCATTTCAGAGCATTTCTGTTACATCGGCCACTTGAAGCACTGCAGTGTACTTCCCAAGCCCACGAGTCCCTTGCTGAAGACAGAGAACAGCTGAGCAATAGCAAGCACCTTGACCACACCTCTCAGGTCACCAATGCATTGCACACACTGCCTGCCTCGCAGACCACATGTGGCCTCTTGTCTCCAGCACCTCCTTGCAAACAGTCTATCTCCGAAATTTGTCTTTTTCTTGTCAGGCTTTCCCAACAAATTGCTGAGTTTTGCTGGTTACTAAGAAAATATTGTACCCCCTGGGCTCCAAAGTAATTTTTCAATGACAGGAAAAAATCCCTGTTTGGGATGCCTGTACTGAGAGCATGTAGCCAGCTAGCCCTGAGACATTATCCCAAGAAATGGAAATCCCCTTACTGGCACACATTTCATGATGCTTCCTTTGTTATCACAGCTTCCAGCAACCCTTTGCTCTTTCCAGAAACAGAGATGGTATCTTCATTAATAGCTATTGATGTTTTTCCTTTATCTGTGAACTAGTGAGCAATTTATTTTTTTTAGCTTGGTCAAGCTCAGCACCCACAAACACATCTATGGAAGGAAGCTGCAGCTGTGCTGAATCTACCATCTGGTAATTTAACTGAATATGCCCAAACCTAAACACTGCAGGAAACAGAGAACAGTCATCCCCTATTCCACTTCTTTATCCCAGTTTTACACACCTTTATCATTTTGATGGTTAAAAAAAAGAATGATGGAGTGGATGACTCCCCAACTACTTCACAGATTCTTGCAGACTTTTCCAGTCCCTCCGGCATTGTGCATCTCTGCGCTGCTCTCAGTTCTGCTCCCAGGACTGCTGCTTTTCCAGTTGCCACCGTCCACATCATCGGCGCTGACAGAAACCTTGCAAACGTGATTTCCACCTCACCCACAAAGCCTTCCAAGAAATCACTTGGGAGCTTTTGCACTCGCTATCCATGGCTCTTTATCCCCATGGATCCAGCAAAAAAAATGCCACTTAACAAATGAAATAATTTAGATGACAGCATAGAGAATGTTAAAGACATTTATATATACATATATATATATAAAAGTCATATTTACAGACCATTGCCTAAGCACAAAACTCTCCAAACGACAGAATTCGCTATTTCTGTAGTCTAAGCATACAAAGTGCATGTTTTTCCCCTTTCTTCCCTCTGCAGCAGAAGATGGGGTGGGGAAGGTCACACCTTTCCCTTATACCTTCCTGCCCACAGTGGGAGCAAGGTCTGGGTCAGAGTGAAGGAGACAAAACCTGCTGATTACTGGGCTATCCACTAGGGAGACTCTGATCAGTAGCTTAGAAGAAATGGCTGGAAAAGTGACTCATTTACTTGGACAGTCTGCCCAACGGGTCGATGTCCCAGGGAGATTACTTGGAAGGAAAGGTTACTCGGCTACTCCACCACTCTGCTTCCTCTACCACTTCAGGTTCCCCAGATACATTTGAGTCAATTTCTGCTTGCACCCCGTTTCTCTGGGCTCCAAAACTGACTCTGATTATGCCAGTCAGAGTGGGTCACAATAACTAAGCTCCCCAAGCTGCCAGGTGCATAAGCTCACAGATAGCCCCACACTATTTATGACAGGGTGGGGGATGAAAGGTTTTGGACAGCAAATGCAAACAGAGCCCAAAGCAGCCCACTGCATGGGATTAGCTACTTGATGTGATCCCTCTTGAAAACCACCAGAACAGAGGCTCTTCTGCACTACCACCGTCCCTTTTCCTCTCAGGTATGCAGGCAAGCAGAGGCACTCTGCCAGCACTGCGCTGAAATAACATCCTGTAGCAGGACCAGGCCAAGAAGTGCATGGTTAAGAGGCAGGGAAGCTACACGGTTGTCCTGCTAGACTATACTGCACCAGCATGAACGTGAATGGGAGCTAGGAGCAGTGCGGAGAGTATGACATACAGGGACAATACTGTGTAGAAACTCAGTCAATACAGGAAAGAACAAACATCTACACAGAACTGACAACAGACCTGAGCCCAAGGAAGACTCACTTCAAGGAGCTACCATCCTCTATCAGTACGAGGCACTCCACAGGCTACTCACAACATACTGGTTACTCCATTTGAGAGAGCTCTCACTCAGGGAAGGAAATGTGATAAAGCGTTGAGCCCCAGGCTGTTCTCCCCACCAGGTACAGCCCCCATGTTATGTGGATCAGAAAGCTTTTGAGAGACTGCTTTAATCACATCAAAGCATGGTCTTATTCTCCAAAGAATTTCTCCTTCTCTCAGTCCTTTCCCTCCGTGGCAAGCTGCTCTGAAGCAGCCCATTGCAGGCAACAGCACAATGGCTTACCTGGCAGCAGCAAGATTCTTCTTCAGGGAAAGTTTTAAGTGCCTTTCAAATGTACAGTTTGTGTCTCTTTGTTCCTATACTACATTATCCTTCATTTCTTTTTCATCTGACATGTGCATCACCGGATTTACTTAGGAAGCATTTTTATCCCAACCAGTCTAGCCTAACAAAACAAATACAGAGAGTTCCCTGTTTTCTCTAGGACGGGTACTTTGGATATTCCAGCAGCTTCCTTCTCAATTCCAACTACAATTGGAATTGAAGTTAGCACACGTCGTTGCCTAGTACTAGCGATGAGAAAGGATATTCACTATTGCTGACGCGTGCAGATGCTGCTCTCTCTATCAATGCAGCAAGTCACATGCATTGATCCATTGTCAGAAAAGACAGAAACACTTGAGAGTGAACAAGCTGAAAGAAAGCTCCTGCCCTCCTAGATGTGGGCAGATTTAGGGCATGGCTGAGAAGAGACATATTTCGCACTTTGGAGATCAGAAAGCCCGACATCCCCACGTACACATTACACGGTGCCCCCTTGTGGCAGCTATTGGGATTACATATTTTATGAGGCCCCCGATTTTCTGTTGCAGGTCACGAGTTCCAGTCCTGTGCAGGCAGCAGTCCCTGCTCCTCTGGTCACCTCTTCAGCACCCTCACTCTTCACTTGTAAGCTGTTTGGAGATGGCTGCAGAAGAAAGCAGAAGAGAGTGTTTACTTTGGGCTCCCCTCATACTGAAAAGCTGAAATGACCAGCTCTTTCCCTCCTGGGATATGGAACATTTCAGGCAGAAGAGCCTCCCCTCACAGACCCGCCTGCAAACCCTTCTGGAAGAGGAAAAAACCTCACTAGCTCAAACCCAAACATACCTGCGCTCTGTGCATGTTCTAGAAATAGGGTACTGCTCTCTGCTGGACTACTGAGTTAACAGCTTGTCGAGCAAAAGCAAAACAACTAGAAGGCAGACTGCCAAATTACAGGGCTATGCAGTTACAGTCAGGAACCACCTCTCTCCCCAGACAATCCATTCTGCTCATTAAAATGCAGGTAGCAAATAAAATAGAGCCTTGCTAGCTGTTGGAACAATACATTTTAGGCCAGATCACGCTAGGGTCTACTCACAATCACGAACTCTTGCCAGGGATCTCCGGAGCGGGGAGACCTGTCACTTTGGCTCGCTTGTACAGTTCTTCAGCACACAGCTCTTCTGCTCCCTCATGTTTGCGCTTTGGAGATGCCTGGTCAGACTGCGGCAGTCTGATAGCTGTAGAGAAAGAACAGTCACTGCAACATTTCATAGAATGGCTTGGGTTGGAAAGAACCTTTAAAGACCACCCAGTCCCAACCCCCTGTCGTGGGCAGGGCTGCCGCCCATCAGATCAGGCTGTCCAGGACCCCATCCAATCTGGCCTTCAGTGCATCCAGGGATGGGGCACCCACAGCTTCTCCAGTGTTTCAGCACCTTCTGAACAAATAATTTCCCCCTAACATCTAATAAATAAATAATAAATAAATATCTCCCCCTCTTTTAGTTTAAAAACCATTCCCCCTTGTCCTGTTGCTATCTGCCTGCATAAAAAGTTGCTCTCCATCCTTTTTATAAGCCCTCTTTAAGTAGCGAAAGGAAGTACTGAAGCCAGAATTTCCTCTGGCTTTAGGTCTCCTCACATGTGCACCCTAACCTAATATGCCAGAGAGCTGAGACAAAGGAGATATGCAATGTACGCCTACAGAGATACTGCTAGTCTTCTTTAAAACTCTCAAGATACTTTCTTAAAAACAACAATTAAGTCCCCTAGAACAAACACAAAAGTGTCCTTTGACAAAAGAAAGCTTCATTACACCCAATTAGCCCTACAGTGATGTGCACTACTGTGGCTGCATACGAACCCATATAAGCAATAAGAGATTCAACATTCTTCAGCCCTTTCAGGAAGGAAGGCTCACTGGAGAGTTGTGAAGAAAGCCTGAAGGAAGGTCAATGTGATCTATGTTTTCCTAGCTACATCTTCCTTTTATTAGAAAAGGAATCTCTCCTGCACATAGCCTTTAAGCTGACACACAGTTATGTCCAAAATACACAAATACTCCCACCTTACCTGTACTGGTGCTGCTGCCCTGCCCTGGAGCTGAGTCTGTAACCGGGCCACTGAGGTCTTCCACACATGAAGGGACTGATGCCAACAAACCTAGAGGAACGCAAGAAACAGAAACAAGAAATATTTGGGCTGGGAGAAGTCTTTCACATGGAAACACCTTAGTGATCACCAGCCAGCACATCTAAATTGTTAAGTGAGGATGGGCTCTGATTTGTACTTCCTCAGGGTTGGCCACAGACAGACACAGTGACTTAATAGCATATTTACGTAGGATGTTCTGCCTACTTTTTTCCCCAAAGTGAAGAATATACTATGGGTAGCACATGGACAGTGCTGAACCAATCACCAGCCCTCAAACAAAAGCCAACTCTTAGCTGTTCAAGAGCTCAGTGTAGCTCTCCCTGAAAACTGAGCAGCTTTGGCAGGGACTGCTGCTTCTTGCAAGGACAAGAAAGAGACTATTGCTATGTACTTTTAAACCATGACCCTAACTCCAAGCATTTTATATCATATTAGAGGCATAATGTTTTGCAACTTTGGTACTTACAGAGCCCCCTGTAGCGTGATAGCTGCTGGTAGATCTGCTTCATGCGTTCAATGTTCAGCCGGCTGGTCTCCGCATGGTTCACCATGGGTTTGGGGTAGTCCACTCCAATGATGCACTTGGCTGCCTTCTGTACAGATTCTGGTGCATTCCACGGTTCGTAGATATATCTCGAGGGGAAGCCCTTTAGCTTGGGCAGATACCTCCTGCAACAAGTAAAAAGATGCACATGCCACTTAAAGCACAGCAATGCAGCATTCAGGATGCACAGAAAGCCCCAGATATCTGTCAGCTGCTGGGTGTCTTAAGCTCACAGATCAAGCAAGAAAGAAGCTCAAGTCACATTACTCACTTCACATAGTCACCACTGGGGTCTGTGCGACGTCCAAAGCCCACAGGGCAGTAACAGTGGAAGAACTGCTGGAAGAACGCGCTGCATGAAAGCCACATCCAGCTGCCCGCATTTACGCTGAAATCTGCATCCAGCAACAATTCATCAAACACCTGCAGCAATTGGAGGAACAGACAGTGAGTGAGAGCTTTCCCAGTTAGGGCTTTGTGCCAGGAGAAACCAAGATACCATTTCAAATGGTAGGCACCGAGCAGCTCTAAGAAACCAGAGCAGCGGCAAAGAGGCGAACTGCTGGCTGAAGCCAGGTGGCTGGTCAATACATCTCGCTTCCTGACACCTTCACATAGGGAGGCACTGCCTGCTCACACTGATAAAATGCTGGCTAATCCCTCATGCAGCTACAGACTAAATCACTACCTAGTGTTACAGCAAGCCTAGGGTATTGATCCTAACTGGAGAGGTGTAATAAATGCAAAGCACCAGCTGTGGGAAGCAGGCAGATGCTGCACAGAAGAGCAAGCACCAAAGCAAGAAGAATGAACCCCTCTGAAGGTCCCACAGCTCGCTTCCACTCCAAGAGACAGATAGATTTCAGCAGTAACTCACTCACATACATGCACAGACACAGCGCTTTTAGCATCTGACCCTGACGGTCTTCCAGCTTTGCTCTGCTTTGACAGCCTTCTGACAAGATACATCTACCTCCACTTTTTTCACGGGAGGTACGTATACCCACTAAGTTCAAGCTGCTTGTCCCTTCAGATGTCCCCAAAGGATGGTCTTTTACCTCTTTTCTTGTGAGAATCTAGACTCTGATTTCACAGTCATGGAGCGTTCCCTGACCGGCACGGTGATGGATTACACAATAAGCAATAAGGAGAAAGGTCCAGTTATAAAGAGACATTGAACTTTCAAACGAAACAGATGGACTGAGTGAACTTTTATAAAAAAAAAAAAAAAAAAAAAGCAGCCCACCCAACCCCCCAGTCCATATTAACCAGTGGGTTCCACTAACATTTCGTTACGGCAACTGGAGACTCTCAATACTTTCTGAGCCCTCGTGGGGGAAAGCAGACTGCTGGCAGGCCAGGAGCCTGATAGCAAATCCTCTCTTCCACGCAACTTCTACATGCCAAGCAAAAGCCATACCTGTGTGCCCATCCTTGCAGCAAGTGCCAGGGAGACTTTGTTTTCCTTATGGCCTCCTGCAAGCCTCTGGAAATGTCAGACTCACCCTGACTCCTGACTCCCAGCTGATCCAGAGGTCTCCCCTGGTCAGGAAACAGGCCACGGCGTGCCTGGCCAAATGGTGGATCCACCCTTCCTGTCTCAGTTGGGTCATGATTGCATCGATCCAAGGGAAACCTGTCTTGCCCTCTGCCCATTTTGCCAAGGCTTCAGGGTTCTTGTCCCAGGGAATCTGGATGCAGATGGGGTTCCCCTCCATGCGATCAAACTTCGGGTTGTTTGTGGCTGCTGTGTAGAAAAACTCCCGCCAGAGAAGCTGTCCATACAGGGAAAGGGGAGGAGTGCTGTTCCGCTTCACCTGTAGAGGAGGGAGCAACAGTATTCACAAGCAGGGGAGGACCGGCTTCACTCAACTGAGCTGCAAGCCACCCATGCCTTTATACCCAGTTCCCAAGACTGTTACTGACAATTGCCATAATGCTCAATTCTGAATCATCCTTCTCCAGAAACCCCAAGTGATGAACTCAGAACATGCTTTAAGCCCACTCATTGCACTGACAAGTGACTCGAACCACCCATAACTAACAGTAAAGAGCTCTACATGGCTCACAACACAGGAGTCCAGGCTGAAGAATAAAGTACCATAAGATTCGAGGCCTACTCAACTAGATACAGAAAAATCCCTTTTCCTTACCCAAAAGCCTCTTTCATACCAGCAACAGGCATTATCCAATAGACAAACAAATGAGGCAATAGAATTTTTTGAAGCTGTTCTGGCACACTGTATGGCAACTGGCATCAAGCTATGCTCCAAACCAGCCTGCCCTCCCCATGAACTTCTTGTCTTACCTTCTTATACAGCTCCCAGAGACGATAGTAAAATAAGCGGCAGGACAAACAGCCAAAACGCAGGTAGGGACTGAGTCCTGTAGGGCTGGCCAGCAACGAATTGGCATTCATCCTTGGTCTTTCGTAATTTGCAACCCATGCCTAAACATATTCAGGAGAAATTAGCCAAAACAAATCCAAATCTGTCAGATTGCTTAGGGCAGGCCTCTGTGCGGGTGGCAGGGTCACTCAAGCCTGGCAGCACAGTCTCTTCTATTCACTTCCAGATACTGCTGGGAGAGATCTCAAGTGGACAACTCCAGTGCCCACACTCTATTCAAAAAACATAAAATCTTTGCTTTAAACTAGTCATTTTAGTCAAGAAAATGACTAAACTTGCTTTGCATACAGGAGCTAATAGCCCTGAGATCTCCTAGGGAGGCATCTTAATGCAGTTGTTTACATCCAAGTATGCCTATCTCATTTTGCACACTAAACTAGAATATCTGGGGAAATTCAGACCTGTTCAATGCTGACAGCTTAATCCCTCTTTGGCAAGAATTTACACTTTGAGCTCTATGGCTGTCATCAGCATTAAAAAAACAAAAAGTGCTTAAAAGTGAGTCACATTTCTGCACCTGAATCTAATTTCATGACTTAATTGTTTGCTTCATGCACAGTATAGTGAAGAACACTAGTTTGACAGAAGAAATTGAAATATTTCAGCACAGAGCTAGAGGTATACCACTTTGTGAAATATGCAGGCGAGGTAATCATCTACGAGCAAGTACCTCAGATAAAGACAAAAGGAGCTGGCATGTAGCGTACAGCAGGGACTGAACAACTTGGATGGGAGTTTCCAAGTTTGCATTCCTCTAAATGAAATGGAGGGAGAAAAAACAAGAATAGAATCTTATGTGCTTCCAACAGTAGTATGGTTAATACAGCTTTACTACTTTGGGTCTGAAGAAGCTCAGGAGTTCCTTGTTCCCCACACAACCCAAGACGATAGAAGTATTCCAACAATATCAAATGGTCCTGCATAGGCCAATGTAAAGGCCACTGCTAAGATAAGCAGGAAAAGAGAGCAATGGCTAATGTTCAACTTTTTTTTTTTGTTTGGAGCCCAAGGCTACAGGAATGATCACTTAAACAGGAGGGGGGGTTACCTTTCTCTCCAAGTGTTTATCCAGCCGTGCCAGGGCTTCCGTCTCCCCTCCTTGCCAAACTGCAGGGGCAAGACCATCTGTAGGGAAGCCTGAGGGAAAGAACTTTGTATGATATGAACAGTACAGATGGGAATAAGTGTTAGCAGTGTCAAGATACATTAAACACTGCAGTTGCTTAATATGGCTTACTTGCTGCTCCAGTCCTTCTACAGCAAGCAAATCACTTGGAGCAGAGTAAGAGCCTTCATGACGTCACACTACAAGAGCCCCTTCCTGCAGTGCTTCAGGCAGCCCTCTAGGGACTTTCCCCATTGGTCACACACCAATTATTCTTAGGGCTGTGCTCTAAGGGCCAGAGCAGCTTCGAAGAAACACCTGCTCCACAGGTTCACCCTTATGAAATACTTTGCCACTGCTACCAGCAGCTCACTAGAGTGTCTTGCTCCCGGCAAGGCTCCCATTCTGCTCAAAACTACTGCTTTAGTGCTGAAGAGCCAATACAAAAGAAGCAGCAGTAATGCAGCTTCCCTGCAGTGCTCTGGGCTGAGAGAGAAGCCTCCCATGGCAGCAAGCAGAGCAGTGTAAGGTTGCTGAAGGCCTTGCATTAGGCCAGACAAAGGAAGTGGATCTATCCAAGACTGCAGCCTTTAGGATAGTTTTGTTTGTGAAGCCCCTTTTCCATAACTGCTGAAATTGTGTCTTAAGGTACAAGGTGATACTCCTCGGAAGCCAGCACAGAGCCTCCAAAGACACACATACGCAGACAATATTCTTCAAGAACCCTTCCTTCCCTTGCATTTAGATTCATTTCCTTGATGTAAGCCTTACATTCCTCAGTTTTCTATTCATCCTCCTGCTCTAGGAAAAATACAAGCATTAAGAAAGAGGAGGCAAACACTAACATTCCAAGGACCAAAAGGCATAGTAAAATACATGAAAGAAGTTTTGGTAATATCTTTTGCCTTGCTAAGCTCTCAAGTTGGTAGTGCTTGACAGTAAGTGAATGAAGTGACATGTGCCCAGTACACTGTTAGTTTTCCTCTCCGAGTCTGTTACACAACCTGTTGCAGACAGCAGTAGGAGGACAGCAGCTGGCAAGGACATGAGACACTGATACAGTGGTTATGTGCTCAGAATAGCAGAAAATGTAAGGACAGATGCAGAACATTTCAGAGTAATGCTAAAGGGGATGTTGTGCATCAACGGAAGTGCAAGAGCGGCAGCACTCTCCTCTCACAAAGCCTGGCACCTGCTGAAAACATTAAACTGCCTGCAGGGCTTTGAAGACAACACTGGAGCTGTCCTGGGTAGGTGCCAGTCATCAGAAGCAGCTTCAGTAGAGTCCATTTTGACTGGCAATTGGCCCTAACTTCACTCTCAATACGTACCCAGCTCTTCCAGGGATGGGACCCCATAGACGTCGTCGTGGTTCTCCTGGATATCCACTTTACATGTCTCCATCTGCTGGCTTACTATGCTGCTCACTGGTTTCTTTGGGAGCTCCATACGGCTAATGATGGCCTGGAAGCGCTTGTAGGTGAGGGGTGGCTTGCTGCCATTCAGCTCTATTATTCTGGAAACAAAATAAGCGAAGTGACATAACTCAGCCTGGCTGCCACAGGAAGGACGAGGAAGTGACAGCCAAACTGCTGCCTCTGCTCAGGATAACCTTTTACTTTGGATACAGAAATCTTCTTCATAGATACAGCTTCCACTTGATGCATCCCTCAAAGGGATATTTAAAATGAAAACACAAAACAAAAACCTCACAGTAAACATTCTCCATGGGAAAAAACAAACCCTGCTCTGCTGCATCAGGCTCACCATTACTGCTCCCAGGGCTCTTCACCAGACTTCTGAAGGAAATCTCAGTCTGAATACTCCCTAAGCCGACAAATCCCAGACCTGCATCTGTTTCCCCGCAATGTCCTAGCCCATTTCTGACCTTACCTCCTCCCTGTCTACCACAACAAGTCCCAGACTGACGGTGATCCCTCCTCCACCCATCCCAGATGAGACAAATCCCACTTTGCGTCATTCCTCTCGTTCCTGGCGATTAGAGAGGGCACCGTGCTCACCCACAACATGAAGTCATGAGCAGACCTGTCTCATGCTTTTCACCTCTGTCTGACTGTGGGATGAAACAGGCAGCCATGGTTCCCCATCTCTCTGCTCACCGCGCACCCATGGCCTGCTAGGTTTGTGCAGACTTAGTTTGTTTCAGTTTGCCTTGCATAGAGGCCTTTAGGAACCTGCCTGGGCCAGAGAGAGGAAGGAGTTAACATCAAGGCAGGCGGCAGAGGAAAGCCAGCATTACATAAAGCAGAGGCAGCCAACCCCACAGCTCACACAGAGCCGCAGCAGCGCTGCCTTCCCCACCCCGTACAGTCAACAGCTTATGCAAGGGGCTGGGCTTAGAGCCCAGCACTTCAGCCACCGCCATGTGCCTTCCCTGCCCTTCCTGGCAGTTGCACGTGTGGTGAGGAGGAGCGACATGCCGGCCTTCCCGGCCCTCAGCCACCCTCACGTGTGCTCTGCTTTGCCGTGCTGAGTTGAGCCAGGATGTCAGGCTCTGCTCCCTGTCACCACCCAGGCCACAGCACCCTTCCACTGAACCGAGCACTCTAGGGAGGCTTACCGATTCCCAAAGGAGCCCAGCATTCGGGAGCAGAAATGTGACCACGATACACTATACCTGCCCTGCGGTGCTTGGGATGGGAGCTGGGAAGTTGCTGCTTTAGCACTGCCTTTTTTCCGGTCCTCTTCCACAGAGCTGCTGCAGCTCAGTCTGAGACCCACAGGTTCTGTGAGCAGACAGCTACTAGAGCAAAGCACGGTGACTTGCAGGTGAGTGCCGCTGTCCCTGACTGACATCCTCGGTAGTTCCCTGCCACAGCTTCCCAAACAGCCAGCTGCTGGATCTGGGGCACAAATCATTAGGAGATGGGACTAGGACAAACTGCACATTTTACAGCACCTGACACTGCCATTATGCAACAAAATTTGCATCTTGCACAATACTGCCATGAAAAGAAGTACCAGATCCCAGGTTTTGTACAATATTGGGTATTATACAATACATACCGCATGTGTCGTACAGTTCAGCCCACTGCACACAGCTTTTATGGGAAGCCCTGTAAGCAGATTCCATTCCCTCCTCCTAGTATCCTTCTAACTCAAGCCATACAATCTCACAGGACTTCTCCTACGCAGCCCAGGTCACAAATTAACAAGACCACCATCCCCAAGATTTCACCAATGCTATTCAATTAACCTCTTCAGCTTACACAATTGCACCCATCTAAGCCTGTGTAGGGCTAATCATAGATTAAATGAACAGCATTTCTCTGGATTCAAAGAGAAGATAAATAACTGACTGCTATGCTACACAACAGACACTGGACAGAGGACAAACAATTCAACATCTGCAGATGTATGAGCACGTGAAAGATAGAGTGGTGACATTACAACAGGCTGAGTGTCAGTGCAGGGAGAGAAATACCTGCCGCCAGCGCACTGAGGTCTGGCATGCAGAACTTTGACTTAAACTTCAAAGATGGAATCAAAGCGCTTATTTGGCATAGTGTAATCACCAATGGCAGAACCACCACAGTATGTAAGCTTGGTTCCTTTGAGTTAGCCAGCACTCCTACTGAAAGGCATTTAATTACTTCCGTCTGACAGTAGTGTTTGAGGTACAGCCACTCCTGATGCGTGCTACATACACCCAGGTTCACAGTGTTCCTTTCTGGCCAACACTGCTCCCCCCAGCACGACCCAGGCCTGCCTGGGATTACAGAAACCACAACACTGTCAGCAAGCAGGCTGCAGGGGATTTACATCCCCTGGAGAAGAGAACAGGCAGATCCAGAGAAGGGACAAAAACAACCCATCAGCTGGAAGTTGTCAGAGAGAGTAACGGTCAAGGAAAGGCTTTGAGCAGGCTAAGCTGATACCTAAGAGATTATCTATGCTGTCTGAATCCTACAGTTTGAACACAGCTGATCTGGACTGTGAGTCTCTAGGTTTTTAGGGTTCTCTTCCAGCACTGATACTGATTCTGCACAGCCCTCACTTTGTCAGGGGGGAGAGGAGGGGCAAGAGGCTCTGATAATCAAACAGCTACACCAGTGGTACGAGAGAGGAGCATGCTGAGTCCTTCTGCCTGGGCCAAAGTGGTCATACTCACATGTTAACAGAACAGGCTCTCGGTTGATGTCAAAAAGGAGCTCTGGTGGTGGCGCTCAGAACATACTGCAGGTGAGAAGGGAAGGATGGCTGGAACCATTCATTGAAGTGAAAGACCAGTCAGTGTTGTTCAAAAGCAGACCTGACAATCTTGTCAGAAATTTGATTAAAGCAAGATAAGGACACCACCACTCAGTTATGAACAATGCAAGGAAAAAGAGTAGGCTAGGCAGAGGGACAATACATTCCATGAGTTAGAAGACTGGATAACGTGACTGGAGGGCAATATGCCCTGCCTGAGAGAGACTTCCAAGAGGAATACAGTCTCAGAACTGCAGTACCACCTGCTGAGAAATCCCAGAGATGCCAAGAACCTGGAAATGTCAGAGTAACTGGAGACTCCAACTGCCTCTGCAGAGACCTATGAGACCTCTGCAGAGGTCCTACGACCTCCTATGGTCCTCTGAGACCTATGAGAACTCTGCAGAGACCCAGAGTTGTCACAACCTACGATCTGGCGAGAACTGTTTTCTAGCTGCTATAAATGAGTGCTCCATGGAACAATTAATCAAGAATCCATAAGATGGAAAGTCAATTTATGATGTTGTCTTAGGCAGCAGGTATAGCTGAGGTATATGGTATAGCTAGAAGTGTTAATTACCACATCTGCTCTAAGCGTGACTCCGGTATGCATCAATTTAGCACGCTCCCAGGATCAACTACACAACACTGGCTTTCATTTTGAGAATGGCATTAAAAAAAAGAAAGCATGATAAGCAAAAAGAAGAAGCTGAGAGGTAAAACGCCAACAAACAACACAGATTATTTGAAGATGACATGCCAGGGAAAAAACAATTCAATAAATTATTCAATAAATTCAGTTAAAAGACAAATAAAAAAAAAGTCAATAACTGCACATAAACCTGAATGCAAAAATCCTTCAGGAAACTGAAGACTAGGGAAAAAAAGTACTACATTAAACATAAAAGCCACAAAAGCAGTCCCCCATACACCTCCCAACCCAAATGAAAGTTTGGGAAAACTTTAAAATAAATAACTAAATACAATCCATACACAGAGAAAAAAAAAAAAGCCTTCATAGGCATGCCAGGATATCTATAGGGCCAAGAGGCAGCCAAGGCATTAAAGGAAGACAAACTGTAACGCCGCAGCAGAAGAACCGCATTTAACTTTTTGCAGCTGTACTCAGTACGGAGGTGTTCAGGGAGGTTCTCACCCCGAGTCTCTAAGGAAATGCATCAGAAGATATCTCAGACCGGGAGGTCACAGGCAACAGCACACAACAAAGCTACTGTTGAACAGCAACAGTTGCCAGGACAGCCAACGTGCAACCAGGAGTTCTGAAGGATGTCAAGAAGTAGCCATGCTGCTGCAAGTAAGTACCACTTGCCTTCAAACAGTCCACATACTGAGGAGGAAAAAAAGTGAGTACGACTCAGATTTAAAAAGCACTTCAGGGCACCAGAGGGACTACTGGACAGAAAGCTCGATCTACTGGGCAGATTAGTAGAAAATGCTAATACGACCAGTAAACAAATGGCTACGCACAATATGCTGGAGGGTTAAACTGGCCTTGGTAATGGGAAGTTGTGCCCCTACATCTATTAGCCATATTAAGCACAGGAGCAAGGGATATCTGGTTAACGGATTCTGCCTGGATTTTCAGAAGACATCCGATAAGATTCTCACTAAAAATATTTTAAAGAAACCAAGGCCAAATTAGAATAGATGAAAAAGTTTCTGCAGATGGCAGATTCTTGTTGAGATCCAGGATAGAGGAAAAATCCTACACAGAGATGAGCTAAGGCTTCTGTTGTTCAACATTATTCATAAATTGACTGGTAAAAAAAAGGACAGAGTGTAGTGACAAAGTTTACTGATGCAGTAAGTTATCTGGGATAGCTGAAACTGAAAGGCAACATAAAAATTTCCCTATGAGCAGATGACAAAAAGATCAGATGAAATTCAGGATTGGTCACATTTTTTTTTTCCCCATGTACATTGCTACGTGATCTTAAACTTACAGTAATGGCCTCTCAACTATCTAAGGCCATTCAGGAAGGAAGCCCCCAAATATCAGCTCAGTGACACTCAGAAAAGCAAATAAAAACACCAGTGACTGTTGGAAGACAGGTATTACTGCACTATACAAAATCCATGTTGCTCCTACACCTTGAACACCAGCTACAGTTCTTCCCACTCCATGTCACCTCCATAAATACACAGAAATACAAAGAAAGACAACAACAAAAAAAATCAGAACAGCTACAGAACAGACTCCTAAGACTCTCCAAGTTGGAAAAGACAAAGAGGACACAAGGAAGGGTGTGAGGGGCACTGAAGAAGTGAGGATGAAGTGTTCATAGTGTCTTCTAATACAAAGAGTAGAGAGGAGTTCCTCCTCATAAGGGAGGTGAAGAATTCCCCTACCCCACATGTAAACACTTCCACATAGCACATGCTAAACTGCAATGCTCCTTCTCACAGGAAGTTATGCGTACTAAAGATTTAAAGGAGGAAAACTACATTCAACATTACTGATAGAAGTCACCCGAAGGAAAAAAAAAGAAACCAACCTATAAGAATAGGACTGAAACAGGTTCAAGTCAAGCATACTCTATAGTCTTAGCTGAAAGACTGTCTTAAGAAGACATTACCTACATGTAAATAAAACAACCTCAAGATATAGGAAAGACTTTGCCATAACAAATGCACAATAAAGACAAGGCCTTCAGATTTTAGAATAAGGTAAGTTTGCCCCAGTCTACCTTGTTCTACTTCTTCCAGCTGTCCTGGCACATCCATCAGTTAAAGCCTTGCCTTTACTGCCTCTGTTTGAGACAATAGCTCAGACACCTTTAATACAGTGAAAAAAAAAAGCAGTCCATGCAGACAGGACATGCCCAAGGAAATCAATCAACAGGACACAGCCGAACAACTTAAATGACAGTAAAGTACAGATTAGTTAGCCTGAGGCAACACCTTTCTATACATTCACATGCAGAGTAATCCTGACACCTTCCAGGCTCACACGGGATGACAGAGATCAACATATAGTAATCAACGTAAATGAGGAGACTGAGGTCTTCCCAGCCACAGCAATCCCAGACGAGGCAGCACTTTGCCCTTACCTGTCCAGGTCATATAGCGTGTGGGAGTTCTCAACGACCACCTCCACACCAGCCTCCTTGGCCAGTTTGATAATAGCTGCATCTCTCTCCTTGCCAAATGGTTCTGAGTCGTATTCGAAGGTGAGACGAGTGACTCCCCATTCCTGTAAGAAATAACACACACAGGTGTCAAAAAGAAAACCTTTTTAACCAGCACTATTACTAAATCATAGAAATTGTAATTGCCACTGTCAAGTCCTGGGAACTTAGGGAGTGTTCCTGTGGAGAACAACAGTCTGGCATTGGGATAAGAGAAGAACCAATAATTTTATCAGCTCTAGCAAATGCTGTGCAAATTCCTAAAAGCCGGCTTTAAATCACATGCAAGGAGGCTGGAGTCTCCATTTATGTTCTTAGTTACAGCTTGGTCTAACATCACCTTGTTCGGTTGTATCCAAAAGAAGCCCTGCCATCCCATTCCTGTATTTGCAAAAAGAGGATTTCAGAGAAGTCTTTCAATGCAAAAATACGAACTTTTGAGCAAGGATTACATGCAGACTACCAGCTAAAGACAATACACTAAATTCTTTTCCCACGTCTCCCTATAAAGCCATTGCATAATAGAAGACCACTGCCCAAGCCAAAAGCAAGAAACGTGGTACTGAGAAAAGGACAAACTTAGCAGACCTCTCTGCTCCCAAACGTAATGCATGGTACTACAATTCAGATTTAAATGATTAACTCTCCAAAGGTAGGACTTCTATTCAGCCTAGTGGATCCATAAATCCATTTTGTATTTCACACCTGCATCAGATTTCTCACAAACTACACAGAACAGGCCTTATGAAATAGCACTCTGCCTCTTCAGGCTTTGGCAGTGCACAGTTTCCTCTCAAAGACTATGGCCTAGTTTTCCTCAGAAAATGAATCCTATGAGAAGAGGCTTAATGGTTTCCACAGTGACCCTCCGGAAGCATCCATCAAACAGAGCAGCAGCCCACAGATTTGTTTAGCAAACACTCCAGTCAAACACAGCCAGAAATCTACAGAGACGCTTAAAAAACCCTGCACACAAGCAAGACGTGAACCAGTCTCCAAGTGAGACAGTGAGTCACCTCTGTAAGCACAGGATGGTCTCTTCCACCTCAGAACCAGACCTAAGAGGCATCAGAAACACAAACATTGCAAAAGGAGCAGATGTTATTAGTTCATTAATGATTATTAGTGGCATCCCTGGCTGCGCCAGGGAAGGTTCAGGCTGGACGTTAGGAAATACTACTACTCTGAAAGGGTGGTCAGGCACTGGAATGGGCTGCCCAGAGAGGTGGTGGAGTACCAACCCTGGAGGTGTTCAAGGAACGTTTGGATGTTGTGTTGAGGGATATGGTTTAGTGAGAACCATTGGTGATGGGTGAGTGGTTGGACTGGATGATCCTGTGGGTCTTTTCCAACCTTAGTGATTCTATGATTTAAAAACAAAGACCCAAGACTGTGATGGGAATTTAACAGCAGAAAACAACCATACAAGCTTCCCTTCCTTTCTGAACTCTTTCAGACTGAATCCTAAAATTACTATTAGGAAGAATAGAGAACTACAACACATATGTACCACAGCTAGAGACAAAAATCCTATACTACTACAAAGGTTAACGCAGAGCTAATGTGTACACTTCATCTGCCTGCCTCACTGTACCCATGCACACAGTGCCACTGCAGCAACTGTTACCAACAACATAACTCAGCTCCCAGCAGCAAGAGCAGGAATTAATTGGGCATAAGTGCTGTGTTACCACGTGTCAACTCCCCACAACAGCTGAGAGCAAAGCACGAGCTGCTGCCATTCATTTGTCCAGTATTTGCTGCTCAGTTTATCAGCTCTGAAGAGGCCCGAATTCCCATGAAAGCCACATATTTACCTTGCACTAGCATGAAAAAAAAAAACAAAAAAAAACCCACCAACATTATTTTCAACTCTGTTAGAGCACATGTAAGATATCCACTAAACCACTGGCCCAGTCAGAAGAGATTGTACCAACACCCAGGCCTGGCTGATCTCACAACCATATCTCCAAACCTCAGACTCTACCTGCTACTTCTTGTTTCTTTGATCAGAGTGGGCATATTTCTCCCACACAGTTTCACTTCTCTTGTGAGTAGCCAGTCCTTGAACTAAAATAAGGAGGGCATGGGCTACTAATAGCTTGAACTTATTTGCAGATCAAAAGATAAAAATAACCCAGACTCTAAAAATGCTGAAAGGAGCACATAGGTTCTGTCACGTGTTAACCTGCAGAAGCCAGAATAAACACTGGTGCACTTTCTGATCTGCATACGCTATTCCCCTCCCCAGGACTGCCCTCCTCCCACAAATATACATCAGAATAGCATACAGCAGGAGGATATTGACTCAAGTTACCCTTCATTTTCTGCAGCTGGGCCACAGCAGGCTTTGGGGGCACTACTTCTGTCAACCATACTTAAAGTACAATCTACATGACAAACACAGCTTATAAGACCACAGTGAACCCTGTTTTCCTGTAGCTTTGTCATTCTAGCAAAGATGCTGCCAGAAAGCTTCAAAGACGATGGCAAACACAATGTTAGGATGTGACAGAGAAGAATGAGTCACACGCTTCTAACGCTTGAGAAACCTTTATATTCCAGGAGATGCTCTTGCCAACCTTGCCTGTCTCACAGCCTGCAGCACTGAACTATCACTTTAGAAATGTACCCCACCAATCCATCATCGATCACAGAGGTCAGTGCATATACCATTGTCCCAAACAGTACATCAACAAGGAGCTTGGACCCAAGCTGCGTTTTGCTGCTGAGCTGCCTAACTGTAGCTTTCAATGGAAGCAGACAAAGAAGGTCAGATAACATAAAAGCTTCTGAATTTTGAAATGATGACACAAAGCCTTATTTGCACGTCACCTACAGATCAATATGCTTTTTTTTTTTTTTTTTTTCATTTGTCTCTAAAGGCATACGGATATGACACTTCTCCTGAGTAAAGGCAGCAGGACTGCAGTACAGTCCTGTGAGGCCTGATGTGCAAAAGCAAAAGCCACCACCCAGAAAGAGAAGTACAGGCACCCCAGCAGCGGGTTACACTCTACTCACTTTTTTGTAAGGTTGAGTACAACAGTATGTACAGCTCCTAAGCCTGCCATAACGGATAGCACTGAAGCTAACAAGAAGCCAAGTGATCTCCAACAATGGGACATAAGTTTTTCCTCGCTGCACTTCAGAAAAGTAGTGTATTCTCTTACTTTAAAAAGTCTTGGGAAGACATCTGTTGGCTGTCCTCGCACCACAAACAGGCGAGAGCTGAGTTTCCTTAGACTGTTGTCCAGATCTTCCAGAGACTGGAGCAGAAATCTGCAGAGAAACAAAAAGAGCAGTTACCATCAGCCAGACTGGCTACAGCCAAAGACAAGTGAGGAAGCTCTACGTCGACTCCAACAAGTCTGCATCACCAATCAAACTGGACAAAAACAAAAACAAAAAAACCAAACAAGCAAAACTTCTTATTCATCCCTAGTTTGTCTACAGTTATGAGACTGCTGCACCAGCCAGCTCCCAAATATTCATACACAAGTTCTGCTCAGCCAGATACAAGAACTCTTCAGGATTTTTTCCTTCTTTCCTCTTTTCTGCTCCCATGCTCTCTCTCTAAACTGTGAGTACCCCCTGCTAATTACTTTCTCCACATTGTATCATCTGTGTGGAAAAGAGCATAAATCACATAATTCATATTCTTCCTTGGATTCTGAGCAGGGGGAATTTTGCATTTGAAGTAGAAAGATATCAATACAATACTCCAAGGATTGCTGCAAGAGCTGTGCAGGTTTTACAGTTCTGGCTCAGAATAGGAAAGGATATGGCAGAGCAATGTACACTCACAGCACAGAAACATACACTCCTAGCTCACCAACAGCAAGAAACTGAGCACCAAGACCTCCCAAGGCAAGAGCCACCTGTACTTAGAACAGCTGCAAACAGAACTGCAGTTCATCTTGCACCACAGAGACGCAAAGGTGAGAGCATGCCAAGACAACTGACTATCTCCTCCCACCCCAAAAATGTCAAAAGGCGTTTAAAGTGCTTTTTGCATTTATGTGTTAAAATTCTTAATGTCGCATCTTACTGATCCTTCATTTTGCTATGAAACAACTTCATCTGTACAGTCTTTGCCTCCACTACCATACCTCTTAACTCCAGTCTGTTTGCCTACCCCTGTGAAAGACACCAGCTTTAAAACTTTAATCTCTGCAATAGCACGTGGCGCTGCTGGGAAACTCACAGCCCTGGGTAAGCGTGTCTGCTGACCTCTGCCTCTCCCCCACTCCTACGTGCCCACTCGGCAGTGTGACCTGGAAGACACGGGTATCTGCATCAGCTCTCTTAAAACCACACACACTCAAGAGGAAGGCTAACCTACAGCTGCCCTGCAAACAGGGCCAGTCAGCTCTCTGCTCAGCTGTATTCCTGTAATGGAAATTGCAAGCTTCGTGGTAGAACAACATCCCTCTGCACTTCTTGAAAGAGAAGGGGCTGAGGGTTCAGGGCAACAAAAGCATCAAGGCACAGACATCCCAGAAGCAGGTCCGGATAACCAGAACTAACTATTCCCCTACTCCCTGCCCACCTCCCATCTGTTAAATAGGAACAGCACCCTTCCAAGGCGTTCTGAAGATATAACGTGGGTTATAGCCCTATACAGCTTACATATGACATGCAATTAAGTAATAAGGGATTTTCAACACGATACATTTCTGGAGGCTAGCTTAAAAGTAAACACTCGCTTTGAAGCACAGACCTCAGATCGCAAGTAAACGAAGAAAAAAAATAGCAAAACTAAGCCAGGGTTCCCTTTGGGAAACAAGAGGACTGCAGTAAATGTAAGCAGTTTGCTAAGACACTTCTGCCCAGCAGCCAGCGGCACTAACTCCTGTCATTTGCAGTAGCTACACACCTGCAAGTAAAGGTGGTTTTGTCTTTTAAGAAACTGCTCTGTTGGGAGCATTGCTCTGGCTCTCCTAGATAAGCAATGTCAGCAGCACACGAACAGCACTTCTGCCTGCTGCTGCCGCTTGAAAGTCTGCTCTATGGACAGACCAACTCCTGCTACGGGCAGTAACAGGATGCACCAATTCCTGCGATTTGAACACCTGCACTGTGGTGACTGCTGCCCATCGCCGGCCTTCCAGTCATTCCCCGACGCACGTTCTAGAAATGCCCGGGAAGCAGCCCCCCAGCAACCCCCCAGCAGCAGCTAGGCTAGAAGCCAGCGACAGCCACAACTTCCCCAGCCTGACGCGTGGCCACGTGACATGGCGGAGCGCTTAGGAGGATTTCCAGCCAGGTGGGCGCCCTGTCCAGCACCCGCTGGGTGACACGAGGGCAGAGATGTGCTCACTTGCACACGGGGCAGCCTCGCAGAGGTGAATCCCTACCTGCCTCGGGATTTCCAAAGGCTGGGGCAGCGAGACTCGGCACAGCAGCGTTACGTAATGTCACTGCCTACTGGGTACGCACGCTTTCTGCACGGCCGTGACTCACCCCAAACGTTTGCCCACGTTCAGAGGGTGGAAGCGGACAGCTTGACCACACAGCAGGCCCAGCGCACCCCCCCACGAACCAGAGAGACGGAGGCGGGGAGGCGCAGCCGGCTTAGGGAAAGTCTAATAACGTTACATAAAGTTCCCGGCAGCCTCCCGCACCGCCAGCGCGGATCTCCCTGCAACCCCAGCCCCCCGGCGCGCCCCGCTCACCGCCAGCGGTTGATGCCCACGGCCGAGGAGGCGGCGAACCACGGGTCCAGGATGTAGATGCAGCGGAGGGAGGCGGCGCCCCGCAGAGCCGCCTGCAGCGCCGGGTTGTCGTGAAGCCTCAGTCCGCGGCGGAACCAGTGCACGGAGCGGCAAAAGCCGCGCGGCGGAGACGGCGTCGCCGCCATCACGGGTAACAGCCGCGGCCTCCTCGCCTCGCCCGCCCCGGGACCGCCCCGCCGTGATTGCGATGGGGCGGTCCCGGGGCGGGCGAGGCGAGGCGGCTGCTGCCCAGTGTTATGGCGCCCCCTTACGGCCGCGCCGGGAGAGAGCCGCCCCCTCGTCCGCCCCTCCCACAACCCCAACACGAACGGACGCAGAGAGCGACCCGGATTTTATTGGGCTGGATTTAGGGATTACAAAATGCGACATTCCAAAGTTGTTATTTTTAGCGAAGGGTTCGCCGGAACGGAGGGGATAAGGGGATAACCGAAACGCAAACACCAAAGATGGCGCGGTGCACATCCTTCTGAAGGAAGCACAGTGGACAACAACTGTCCATCTCATCACTGAGAAAGGCAGATACCACCCTTGCTCCTCTGCAAGAGTAGCGCAGGTAACTCACTGTGCTATCATTCTGCCTCGGAGGACTGATGTAAGGCCGGTGACTTCAGAGAGCATGCTCTCTCTCTCAGGAAAAGACATGGAGGGAATGAGAAGTTTCATCCCTGCTTCTGAATGTAATTCCCCAAGTAAGAAACCAGATATGAGAAACAGGCAGTACAGACCTCTGCAGGATGAGATATTGCCTCTGGGAAAGGGAATAGAGAGGCACTGCTGTGTCTTCGGCTTGCAGAGAACCAGAAGGGAGGGAATTTCCAGTCCTTGGCATTGAGCTAGGCAATAGGAAGAACTGCTATTGCCATTTGCTTTTTTTTGGTGTGCGTGTGTGTGCGTGTGCATGCACGCAGCAGAACAGTTTACAGGAGACTATCCCCAACAGCTTGGCTACCTGATCCTCCCACACATGGAGGTTCAGGATTTTGTAACTTCAGACCCTTAATTCATTCTAGACTCCTAACTACACAAAGCTCCCAACCCATTCTTCGTCCACTGTATGCCCATGCCCCCCAACCCCCCCCCCCCAAAGACAGAAATTACTCAGACTAGGTCAATAGCAATATCCATTTTACAAAATGACCACAAAAAAAACCCCAACCTGATAGCTCTCTAGAACACATGCTCCCACCCTGCCTCTGAGATGGGGAGATCCCGTGGATAAAACATAATTCAGCTAGGTCTTTGGCTCTGGTTCCTGACACAGCTCCCCATTCACTGCAGGTGAATATTTTTCCTGCTCCTTGCTCTTCTCCCCAGGAAGGAGTACTGAAAGTTAACTCCCTAGGTGCAGAAACAGAGGTGCAGGCTGGACCTTCCTACACACCAGTCTCATTTTTTTCACTGCCTTTGAGATTAGGATCTTCTTGTGCTTTTCTCATCTCCAGCCCTTTTACCCACGTGTAGGCAAAGGAACCCCCCAGAACCATCAAGTTACTGGTCCACCACAATAGGCTCTTGGTCTCTTCAAAGTAGACAACAGCCAGAACTGTTTGGGCGCAGGCCTTGGCTGTCCCAGAGACATTGTGGGTGAGTGGGCTGGTAAACTTGATCTGCAGTCCAGTCACATACCCAATGGCAAAGCCAAACACTCCCCCCAGGGTCATCATGCCCCAAAAGCTGGGGCTCCCCAGCTTGTCAAAGTGGTAGAGGGTATGGAACTCGCCCGTGATCATCATGAGCGGGAGGAACAGGACACAAGCATTCACGTTGTTGTAGAAGGTCAGGTGCCAGATGCTACCATCCACCACAGGCAGCACTTTCTTGGTGTAGATGGCATTGAGTGAGACACACAGGCTTGCTAAGATCCCAAAGATTATACCTGTCCATGATAGAGTGCCCTCTGCTCCTTCCTGGTCAACACCCAGCCAGAAGCCACCTGCAATCAAAGAAATCAGGCATCATCTGAACTGCTGAAGGACTCAAAACATACAGTCAGTGATTCATCATCTACCTTATACTGAAAAACCACAGCCACAAGCAGAGACAGGATTGAAGGCTTCCCCTTTCTATTATGTTAACCCACGAAGTGTCATGATTACTGTCCTGGGAAGATTTATTTTAGGAGTGCAGGTAATTAATTGTGCTATCCGTTGGTCTCAGAGGACTGATTCCCACACCGAGAAGGCAGCAAGAGCTCAGAAACTGTTACTCCAAAAAGCTGAGAACAAAAGCTAAAGCTGTTCTTTGTATATAGGTCACTTTCAGAAGGAGATCAAATGATTTTAATTGAAAAGACAGCAAACTGGACACACAGTGACACATTCCTCTTATCCTAAAAGTTTAAAAAAATTAGAAAAAAAACTCACACCCCACCCAGGATTTGCTGCATGTTAGCAATAACAGAAAGATAGGTCATGGAAAGATGGAAAGTATTACATACGGGTTTAACGCTAAAGAACTTGATCAAAAAGAGATTGCAGGGCAGAAAGATATCTTCACTGCATTAAACTTTGATGCTCGCTCTTTAACAATCTCTGAAATAGGAAATAGAGGCTCCAGGACAGAGAGAGACTTCTCCCCATCCACCTTATCAGCAGAATATAAAAAGGGAGATCACCTATTGACAGAGTACTGCAATGCCTTTGCAATAGCTGCTTCACACTGGGAGCCGTGCGGGAAGTTGCCTGCAAAGCAGCCTACACGTGCTTTAAACTAAGCCCAAGTCCAAACAAGCTCAGTGCACAGGAAGAAGACAGAAGAACACCGTGTCAGGGCACAGAGGATGCTTGGCTATGCTGGCAGGCATACAGGCAATGCACCTATTGCAGAAGAAGGCGCTGGGAGATTGAGCCTTAATGTAGCCTGGAAGGCTGGCAAGCACTACAGTCTTGGGGAACGTTAGACTAGGTGGGGCCAACTGCTTCCATCACTTGGGGGGGGAAGCCAGTAGCTATTCAGCCAGAGTGGCCCCCTGTTCACCTCCTATGGAGAGAAGAACTTATTTTGTCTTATTGAAATTTATCCGCTTGTCTAAGCACCAGCATGAACACAGGTCCAACAGGAACTGGATGGAAGTCAACATCTCACCGTCCCTGATGGTGAATGGCCCCCAAATGGAAGGCAGCTTTTGGCTTTACTTTGGCTTTTGGAACAGAAGACTTGTGAGCAATTCCCACTAAGCCAGTCAATGCCCTGCCCTACGTTCTTACCACACAACCAGATTTTCTGGTGGTGCTTTATACTTGATTTGACTAACTAATCCTATCTGAATTGGCATTCTGTATTGTATGGTCCCAATAGTGCTGGCAGTTTAAATAAATACTGATATTGTTTTCAAAGTTAATCATTAACATTCACTTGAAAATAGGGAGAAAACAAATAGTTTTTCTGTGGTCTTTGCAGAAAAGAAAGTGAAGGCAATGAAACTTCATTAAGGAGTAGATAGTCAATAGTACTTAAAGAGACGGCAAGTCAAGGAAGAGTAATTTCCTAACAAGTTAACTATGTGCTACAGACACATGAGGCAGACTGCCTAGGGCAGGGCAAGGAAAGAGCCCTACAGTTAACCCATCTAATCCAGAAGCAGTTGCATACATGGAGATGACTTCCTAAGAAGAAAGTTGGTCCTGCTTGGTTCAGAGTTTGGGTTCAGCTTCCAGCTCTGAGCCTTTAGCCAAAAAAGCACTACCAAGCCTGACCATCCCACAGGATCACCACTCAGCCTGAGGAAGCTGCCACTGCAGCCTACTTACTGGGGCTCTTCCTACCAAGAGGTGCTAAGCAATGCTTGTAAAAAGCAGGTAGGAAACCCTCAGCAGGGAAGTGGGAACTTAGCATTCCACTGTCCTACAGGAACAAGGGCTGAAGAGTCAAGAGAGCAACCAAGGTCCTTTTGGCAGGCGTTAACTCCACTGGGCACAGTGGTACATCTACATGCTGCAGCCCAGGAGACATCACAGTCCCATTAGCCAGGTCCCTCTCCAACCACCTGCCCGACCTCAGGAGCATCTCCTCAGGCTCTCTGAGGTTTCCAGGCAGATGTGGAACAGGTGCAGGCCCGTTCCCACTCACCAATGATGATGCCGCAGGCCAGGAGTGCGTAGAGGGAGGTGGTCTGCTTGAGGAGCAGATAGGAGAGAAGCACATTGAAGACAGTGGTGAGCGAGCGCCCCACGTTGTAGAAGGCCACACCGACATGCTTGAGGCAGAGGTTGTTGGAGGTGACCATGCCGATGAAGACGACAGAGAGGGGTAGGACGCTGCGGGACACCTTGGGGTCGAGGCGCAGGGCAGGCAGCGCGGTGCAGGGCCCGCAGGCGGCCCCCAGGCTGAGGCCGAGGCACAGGGCGGCCGTCACGGCGCACTGGAAGAAGGTGACGAAGAGCGGGGCGTCGAGGCGCAGCGAGGGGCTGTCCAGCAGGTACTTGTTGAGGAACACCATGGTGATGGAGACGAACCAGTAGAGGCTGACCACCAGAGCGATGCGCAGGGCCCGCAGCACGAAAGGCGCCCGCCGGCCCCCGCCGTCCTCCGCCGGCAGCAGCGGGTCGGCACCACCGCCCAGCGCCATCCGCAGGATCCCGGTCCGCGTCAGCTGCGATCTGCTCATGGCGGTCGCAGGCCGTCAGCCCGGCCCGCCCGGCCCCGCGCCGCCTCCCACCTCCTCCC
>JACDJE010000021.1:2971303-2992227 GCA_016647715.1 Pavo muticus | reverse complement strand
CCGGCCCCGCGCTTCCCGGAGCGCCGCGGCCCCGCCCGCCGCGCTTTATTCACGCCCCGCGGGCGCCGCTCGCCGCCTCCCCGGCCTGCAGGCCGCGCCGCCATGACGGGAGCGGTCCTGCGGCCTCGTTCCTCCCGGTGCGGCGGTGTCGCGGGGAAAGGCGGGCCGGGCCCCACAGAGGGGAGTGGCGGCGGTCTGGCGGCAGGCCGTGCGTCCGTCCGTCCAACCCCCTCCAGCCGGACGGAGCGGAACGGCCAGCGCTGGGCATCTCCGCAGAGCAGAGCCACAGCCGGCCTGGGCAGCCTGTGCCGGTGCTGCGCCGGATTTTGCGTTTTCTTTTTAAGACCACAGCATCGCAGTTTCTGTGCTCCAGTCGCTTTTTATAGACTTCCCAGGGCTTTGTTGGCGGTTGTTTCCTCCTGCTTGCTTTTCCTGCCGCCTGTTCTGCTCAAGGGAATGCCACATCACACGAGGGCAGCTCTTCTCCTTTATTGGGAGATTTTTCAGGCACAAATTACTTATTTTGTAGCTCGTAACATCTGTAGGCTTCTTGGCCTACATGTTCTACTGTGGGTTCCCCTCCCCACCTCTTAGGCAACTCCTCTCCCCAGCGCGGTCTGTTCAGGCTCCCAGGGCTGGCAGCCGGCTGGGATGCAGGCCCCCCAGGCACTAAGGAGCTGCAGAGAGCAGTGCTGGGAATAACACTGGCCCTGCTGTCTCCTGTCAGCATCCCTCCCATGCCAGTCTTACTTGCAGACATAAAGTTCTCATTGTGTGGAGGTAAATAAAACCTTCCTGGTACAGCCTGAGTGAAGTAGGCGCTGTGACATCTGCACACAGCTCATAAAGGCAGCACAAGGAAGCACTGGCTGCTTTATTGCTCTTCCTGCCGCGTCAACATGTAAATCTAAGCATAAAAATGTCGCTGCTGGTGCTGCTCACTGCTGTGTGACTGGTGTGTGGGCTGTGCTGTACTCTGCACCCACTGCTGCAATGCAAGTGTGCAGGAACGCACTGCTTCCAAGGGGTGGGTGAAGGGACTGTCCCACAGCCCCAGGTCATTGCACCGGGCATAAAGCTCCCATCTGCCTGCGCCCACCTGCCAACATGTCCCGCCTTCTCTAAACGGTGCTTTGTAACAAAGGAGCCTGTTCAATACCAAACCCTACATCATGCTCGCAAATTCATACTGCTGAACAGTCAAGCTGCTGAATGCATGTGGCGATGGGAGGCAGACCTGAGCTCAGTGCCAAACATTGCTCTGTGCAATACCGACCCCTCAGTTCAGCAGGCACTGCTGGAGGACCTAAAGTTGGCTGACCTGGGGCTGCCACCCGCAGAAAGCACAATTCCAAGTGATTTCCAAGTCAAGGTCTGTGGTGTTAACTGCCCTCCCAGCAGCTCTGCTCTCTTATACATGCATGTGGCTTCAGTACTGCACATATCTTGAATTTAAAAGATACCTTTCCTACCAATGATAAAGCAAGTTTGACAGTGCTAGGGCCAGATAGAGATCTTTTTTCCTCTGTGTCTTGCTCACGCTTTTCAAGCTGTCTTCTCCAAACTAAGCACAGAAATTAGAAATGGAAAAAAAGAATCCCCAGCCCTCAGTCACATCCTGTCTGTTCCTTCAGCACAGGGAAGATTGCTTCGTCCTGCACGAGTTTGAAATATCCTAATCAATAAAGTGTTCATTGCTTCTCTCAGGAGATGATTCTCCAGACTTATAGTACATGTATGGCACGTCCGCATGGGAAAATTGACCAGAACAGCTATCTCAGCTCTGACAATATAACTCCCCGATGCTGACAGTGTTTTCCAAAATAAAAGTGATTTATTGTCCAATAATCACACAGTTCTGTGATAGCTGAGCTGGTCAATCTCCGCAGGCAGAGCTCATCTGCAGCATGGCAATGCTTTTGACAAGTGCTTTGAATAGAGGCTTGCCTGGGTGGAAAGCTGTCTGGCAGTGTTACTGTGCCGGAGCCCTGCCTGCCTGCCCGTGCTTCAGGGCAGAGGTGCTTCTGAGATGGCAGAGGAAGGTGCTAATTAATTGGTTATGAGAGCTGGGGCCGTCGTGGCAGTGGGGGCCGGGCTCCCAAACATAAGACATCCACCTTACTTAAAACTGTGCCCAGGAGTGCAGAATTCAGTGGGACTCTGATGGCTGGGTATCTCCCTCTGAATAACACACGCTTTCCATGCCTGTAGCTGCCTGCCTACTTCAAGATTTCGCCCTCTGGCTCCTGTTACAGTTTGCTGAGGTTTCCGCAAGCTGGCACTTACTAGGTTTTCAGAAGCTAAATATATTTAGCTTCCTTGTAGAGTACACTTATTATGCTATAGCAGCAGCGATTGACTTCCTTATGTGCACAAGACAGCTCCATCTTCACACGCTGCTGTATATTATGTTACAACAAGACAAGTGTTACTGCACTGAAAACTCTCCCCTTCCCCCGTCAGTTACGTGGCCTACTTATAAGGAAGCAATTCAGCTGATAACGTGCAGTCCGGCCGATAAGATGACAACGGGCGCTGGGACGAGGCGTCAGGAGCTGCATTTCGGGGCTCTGCTGGAGCCAAGCGGCACGAGCGACACTAGAGGGCAGCGCTGGCACACGGTTGGAGCCTTCGCTGGCTAGAGCTTAAGTGCTTCTGAATGGCAGCGTTAATTGCTATTAAAAACACACATTGATAACTCTCTCACCTGGTTTAAATCCTGGAAAATGAGATTCCTCACCCATCCCTTCCAGCCCTCGTGGCAGCTGGGGGTGTTTTATAGCCCTATAAAGGCTGGCGGTACCTGCTGTCTTTGTGGGATTTTATTTATGGAGCCTCTAATGATCTTCTTGGTGGCATTCTCTAAACCCCATTGTTTTGGTGCTGTTCCCCTTCTGGAAGCTCTCCCCATACAATCGTGCCAATTATCACCAAAAGTCACCAGGGCTGGGAGATGAGCAGCTCTAAAACCCTGAATCACAGAGGCAGTGGTTTGTATGCACCTTCGGTTGTGTTTGTGTAGACCTTACAGACATTATTTCTATAGTTTAACCTTTATTTTCAGAAGGTGGAGGTGAGCTGTATAAATGTAGATCTTAAAATAGCCAGCTTTTCCCTGATGGACCGCTGCAGTTTTGCAACTCATCATATACCAAATGCTTTGATGGAGCATTTAAAAATATTCTATGCCTTGGGACTGAGAAGCAACCCTGTTCTGTTGGGGGCCTCTTGCCACTGTGTCACAGTGGAGTGGAGAAGAGCAAAGGGCCAGGAGCAGTGCCTGTGTGCAGGGCTATCCTCTGTCGTGTCCCTGTCACTGGCTCTGCCCTCAGAATGCTTCTGGGTCTTCAGACCTGCTGGAAACCAGTGCTGCTCTGGGAATTGACCAAATCTGTGTGCCTGTGTCCACCTGCCAGGGAGAATTGATAGATATCTCTGCCTTCTGACTCCCAGCTGGGCATGCTAATTTATAGATTGGATCTGTCGCTCCTGATAAACGATATCTTACTCCCCTAATGCTGCCTTCAAATTGAGTTTTTATGGCTAGGTCAGATAGGGAAACTGAAGGGTGACTCTGCTTTCTCTTTGCTTTGGCTTCATCCTCTGTATTTGGGATGAGGTCAGCTTTTCAGGCAGAGCCCAGAGCCATGTGATGCCAACCCAGGAGGCTGCCAGAGCACCCAGCTTGCCCAGAGCGTAGGGCCACACCAGGAGCTCCCAGCTTTCCTCCTGCCACACCTGAAGCTAGCAGCCCCACTGGCTCTCTCCATGGAAGAGCAGCAATTCCCTTTCCTTTCTGTACCAGGTCATCTCTGCCGAGCATTAATCCCTCCCAGGGACACGCCTGAATCAGCACAAGCACAGCTTCACAGAGCATCCTTCTCCAGCGGCAGAGAAGAGTGTTTTCTGGAGCACCGCCAGCAGCTCAGACCTGTGCGTATGTGAGCAGCTTTGTTCTCCCTCCAGGGAGCTGCCTAACAAAGTTAAGAGCTGGCCAAACACCCAGGATTAAGCATATCATTGCTGAGTCCTCTGGAGGTTAGGGTAGTTAAAGGCACACGCATGCAGACCTGTTTAGCTCGTCGTCATTGAGCCCTGGCTCTTTTCTTGTTCCCCAAGACGGGAACTTGCTGAAGCCACTTTTTTTTTGCGTGCTGAGTTGCAATGCAATAGCCCAAATCAGACCAGTGATTACCTTCCGAAGATGATGAGCTTTAACTCTGAAACCCAACAAAATATTGCCCAGACCCCAGCCCAGCTCTTTCCCAACTTGCAGAAATCACAGAAGCCAGAATGTCCCCGCACAGCCAACACGGCTGATTGAGATAGCAACCACCGCAGCACGTCCGAAACTGAAAAAGATGGAGCTGGGAACAATAAACCAAGTTCGAACTTCTCATTCTTCCAATTAAAGAAGCGCAGAAGAGAGCTGTGATGCGATCCAGATTTGATTCAATCCAAGCTTCCCCTTTTCAAGGTTTGTTTTTCCCCATAGCCTCTGCAGACTCTCCCGTCCGTTGCAGTGCAAGCCGCAGAACAAACCTTGTTGCCGAATTTAGGTCAAGCTTGCCAGGGAACACATGGGGCCTTGGCTGTTATGGTTAGCATGGAGACCACGCTGCCAATGCTAGCGGGGGTGCTTTTGAGGCAGTGAATGGAGCTGGGTGAGGAGCCCACACTGCTCAGCAGTCTGCCCCAGCACGAGCTGAGGGACAGAGGACAATCCTGCAGCTGCTGAACACCTTTCCTGGAACCAAAGCAATGGCTGTGATCTTGCTGTGATTGTTGACACTGCAGGCTATGGGCAGTGAGCGGTGCATGGAGCAGGCTGCATCCTGCCAAAGTCCCACTGCAGGCTCTGGTTCTTGTCCCCGGCTCACTCCCTGCCTGGGACAGGCATCACCTGAGACACCCAGCATCATCACCCTGATGCACCCATGGGACTGTTCTGTGCTGCTGCCTCATATCTAGAGAAACAACACACCACATGCCTAAGCACTTGCAATGCTTCAGCCTGCGCCCCTTCGGTCATGCAGTGTTCTGCATGCACTTCACTCAGGCCCCCAAATGCACTCTGCCTTTCTGCTTGTCCTTTCCAGTTCATCTCCCAGCAGTTATGCTGTGAGAGGCCAAGCTCTGCTGCAGCGCTGCAACATGAGGGCTGTGGTTGTGGCCAAAAGTGTGCTCTCCAGTGCGCAGGTTGCAGGCTGTGGTGTGCTGGGCACAGACCCAGAGAACAAGAGAAGTATTTAGGGGAGGAAGGCGGCACCCTGCAGCCCCTGAACCACACAGGCCCCTGACAGCCCTGCTGGGCCAGGTCCCATCCCCTGCCGGGGGGTCCCAGGCCCCTGGATCACCTCCCAGACACCCACAGAGGTGCTCCTTCTATAGAAACCTCCTCTATTTTAAAAAAATTATTCTTTTATCCCGGTCTTTGAAGATGGTTGTTGCCATGGAAACATGCGTTAAGGCATGCCTTTTCCCTTCCCTTCATCTCCAGAGCTGCCGTTGCCATAACAGCCACGTTCCACCCCTCCCTGCTCCCCCCACCGGGTGCAGCAGGGTGAGCCCCCAGCCCAGCCCATCTTCCCCTGGCACCGGGGTGTCCCCAAGCCCCCATGAGAGGTGACAGTGCTCTGTGCCCATACAGCAGGGCATGGTGCAGAGGGGACACAGGGATGCACAGTGCCCGCCCAGCAGCTGTGGCAGAGCCAGGACTTAACTGGGAGCACATTTCTGGCTGTAGTTGTCTCAATTAACGCGGCCCTGCTTGCTTTAGCAATTACCTGGCCATGGCTTTCGGCCCACTTTCAGATGGAGATCTCCTGCCAGGAGTTGCAGCTGGTGAACACGAGCTGGGAGCAGGCAGGAGGGCACCTTCAGCTGCCCTGCTCACATCCTAAATAGGCACCTCTCTGCCAAAGGGAGCACCCCACACCCTGCAGAGGAAGCAGCCTTAGTAGGAGAGAATGTGAGGCACTGGCATAATCTGCCCAGAGAGCTGTGGGTGCCCCATCCTCAGAGGTGTTCAAGACCAGGCTGGATGGGGCCCTGGGCAACCTCATCTGGTGGGTGGCAGCTGCCCACAGCACAGCGCTGGGGCTGAATGATATTTGAGGTCCCTTCCAACATAAGTCATTCTATGATCCCATGATAATTATGAAATCCACCCTCAGTGAAGCCCCAAAGTGTTAGGAGACATGCTACCATCTCCCCTACTTCCTTCCCCACCATGTTTGGGCCACGAGTGGGCGAGCTGTGTGATCTGGATCCCCACCACCTCCTTGCCTGCTCAAGTGCTGGAGTAGCCCTCCATCAGACGAAGGATGGATGCAAGACAAATCATAGAGACAAACATTATTCCAGGGGAGAGAGAAGAATTGCCAGCGCTCTCTGGAGGGCAGCAGCCGTGGAGATTTAAATGGTCACAATGCAGTTTCCTCAAGACGCAGTTGAAAACTGCTGCTGGGCTTTGCTTCTAAACTAATTAGCACTCTTTACCTGGCATTAGTGCTGGCCCCAAGCTATAGCAGGGCCTCGCCATGCTTAACTCAATCGGAATAATTTCCCCTGTGGAGGTGCCTGCGCTTGGGCACATACATGCATGCACCAAGGCAAACAAAACGCCTCTTCTGCTGTAAAAATCAGAGCTCATGACTGCATTTATAAGCCTTGTGATTTATCTACCGCTCATCACAACCAGAAAACTTCACACAAAAACCTCGCCTCTTTGCCCTCCCTTCTAGCTGCTGCCCAGCACTGGATGGCTGGGATGAAGAGGGAACAAGGACAGGGCAGCTGCATGTGCCATGCCCGTGCTGCTGCAGAGCACATGGGCTGCATCTGCCAGCCCCATGCTGGCAGCAGATTGATGTCCTTCTTGTTCCTGATAAGGATCCGAAGTCTCCTCCGGGTCCCGGCAGTGATTCTTTTATCCTCCCTGATTGTGGCGTCCACGTCCCAGCATCCCTGGGGACGCATCAATCGCGGAGCTGCAGGCGCCGCACCGCTATCGGCAGCGATGATAGAAAAGCTACAGGAGCAGCTGTCATTTCTCCCTGTTTGCGTTTTGTTCTCGGGCTATCAGCAGGATGTTCCTGCCAGACACCCATCAATCTGCTGCAGCAGGCCCGCCTCGGTCTGCAGGGTGGAAGGTACTGGTGCTGGAGCTGCCCGCTGCCCCTGCGGCACCTCCACCCATGGCCACCTACCCATGGCCCCAAGGGAGCTGCTGCTGGTCCTGGCTCCCCACAGAAATGCTCAGTTATGAAGTGAGGTCTGACTTGCCTCATGCTTTGCCAAATTCTTTGGCATTTTCTGTGTCTCCAGGGAGTCCATAAAAAGCCCTCTGCCCCTACCTCTTTCTTATCACCAGCACCACTACCTTGGACCAGATGTCCAGTGTGTGTACCACTGAAGCCAATGAGATGACTTGGGTGCTGACGACATTATCTCTGAACTGCACTTTGGAAAGAAACCCAAGACATACAGGTGAGACCATTGAGCTGCTCCTGTACTTGGGCTTGTGCTTGGGGAGAGCACAGTGTGAACTCTGCCAACTACTTAGCTGCTCAGCACTCAGCTGAACCCCTCAGTGATGTGTATAAGCAAGATAACAACAGGCCTGTGTCCTATTTAGTTCCTCTCCACCCACCACCAAGCCCGCAGGCAGTGCTTTGCCTCATTGCCCACAGCCCTAGGGCAAGGTGACCCGGCTGCTCCTACCCTGCAGCTCCGGAATGCGGTACCCACGGATGGCTGGGAGGACACGGCCACCCTGTTTGGTGTAAGACTCATCTCCAGGGCTCCATGCTATGCAGCCAGAACTCCTACCAAAGCTGAGAGCTGCTCAATGCCACATCAGAGAGCATTTTCTGGCCACTCTTGCAGGACCAATGAAGCTGCCGTGGTGAACTGATTCCTAAGTTTGTGTCCCTGGAGACCAGATGCATGCTCAGCTACGTGCCATGCATACCTCTTCCAGCCAAGCCTGTGTTACAGAGGTGCTAACTAAACAAATACCTCTCCATTCTGATGAGAATCTACATGCAAACCTGTGATGCTTTGCAGCAGGATGCATTATAGCACTCAGCTCTGCTTGTGCCTCCTTGAACATGCTGGTTGCATATCCAATGGGACTTAGTGGAGGCTGGGATGTCCCCAGGCCTCCAGGACTCGCCACCCTCATCCCCAGTCAGCAGTGCTCAGCAGCACCCCATTTTTACATGACACAGCAGGACCATGTCACCCAACTCTGCCTTTAAGTATGGTAAGGCACTGGAGCATGTTGCTTAGAGCTGAGGTGGGTGCCCCATCCCTGGAGACACTCAAGGTCAGGCTGGACTGGGCTCTGAGCACCTGATCTAGCTGTAGGTGTCCCTGTTCATTGCAGGGGAGTTGGACAGGATGGCCTTTAAGGATCCTTCCAACTCAAACGATTCTATGAGTCTATGATCTCTGTGTTACTTGCCTTTCTCTCTTCTCTGGTGGATATATATATATCCCTCTTCTTTCTGCCTCTATATATATATCCATCATTTTTACAGACTCAAAATGATTAGAAACAGGTTGCTTACCTTTCTCAGTATTGATAACTTCTTGGGAGACAGCCTTTGTGCACACTGCGCACTGCTCTTGCAGCTCCCCCCTCACTGCTGTCTGGGATGCGCTCTGCACGTGAGATACATCAAAGGCAGTGTAACATACCGTGGAGATGCTATAGGGGGTACTAAGAACCACACCAATGACATTTTAAACTTGGGAAGAAAGAAAGAATGGGAAAAACTGTTCAAAACCTCTGCCTGAGAAGATAAATTTGCAGATGGATCTGGTTGTTGCTTGGGGTTGCTCCTTGGGGCGCTGTAACCTGAGGTTCCTCCCTCTTCTCTCCATTGGGACCTTTCTCCTGACTTTTCTCACATGCCTCCACTTGGGCTCGCTCCTCCCAACTAAACCGCCGCTGTCAGGTCACAGGGTTGCCATGGGTCAGACTTGCACCATTCCCCTCCCATGCTGCTGTCACCTGTTGCAGAGATGCAGACGGACCTCCGGAAGACCTGGCACACTCTTTCTGCCATTAATCCCGCAGGAGGGGGCTCAGAATCACGCTCTCTGCCTCTCCCCTTCCCATCGCCACTCCCTGCTGTAGGTAAAGAGCTTTGTCTCCTGCCAAATCCCCTGTCTGTATTGGGGAATTGGGGTGAGCCAGGCGTAAAATGAAAATAAATCACTAATTCCTCCTAATAATGCCTGATTTCCTGATTTGATATCCCACATTAATTCTAATTACTCACCCGGAGTCAGGGCATTAATCAAGGCGTTAGAACTTCCCCCTGCTTAGCAACACGCAGCCGCCGGCAGCTGGCAGCCCTGCACGGCTCTGCCCATCACTGCGCTGTGCCATGGGGGGTCTTGGGGTGCCCCTGCCCCAGGCACCCCCACCCCCCCGTGTCCTCTGCAGCTCCAGCACGGCTCTGCCCGCTTCTGCCAAAGGTAAACCTGCTCCTTCCAGCTACGATGCAATTAATGCTTCTTTTAATTATTCTTCTTTTTCACGTAGCGTCGAAAGGATGAATACTGCATTTATTCACTAGCTGATTAATTATTTTTTTTTAATTTTTTTTTTAGGAACTCATCAGTTGAATAAGCTTTAATTTGGATGATGATTAACGGAAACATGTATAAACTCAGGATCTGCGCTGCATTCCATTGGCCTGCCTCACCTGTCCTAGATACAGGACAAAAGGCTCTCTCACATGCGCTGCTCTCCGAAAGCCACACCTTTCATTAAGGGCAGCGTTCGGCGCAGTGGATGAGTTGGGCTCGCTGTCTGGCTCTGCATCCTGGAGGATTTTCAGAATGACAGACCTCAGTCTCTCAGATGTCACTGCTAGGACGAGAGCGGCAACGAGCCTTTCTGTGCTTTGGGTTCGCAGCTTCTCACATTTGACCGAGCTCATCCCTGACAGCATTTTCTCTGCACTTAGAGAGCCCATTACTGCTGCCAAAATCTATTTTGTATTTCATTTCAGGTCTCAGATGCCTCCTGAGCTGCTAGCCTAGCATTAACTTCTGAGCAACAAGCATGCATTGTGTGAGCATTGATACGCGCATGGCTTTAGTATCCTATGGTAAATCCATGCCTTGAGTTGGTGTTTTGAGTCAAAAGAGTTAATTTCTAAGAGAAATACAGCCCTAAAGCACATTCAACTAGCAGCATTATTTAGTTACATCCTGTTTCTGGGGCTCGGGCACCGGCAGCCATCCGAGCTCGAGGAAAAGCAGAGCCCTCCCACGCTCAGCCCCAAAGAGGGCTGGAGTCTGATGGCACCGAACCGCGCTCCCTTCTGCACCCAGAGGTCAGCCCTCCCTGGCACCAAGCCCTCCAAAATGCTCCTGTAAAGAGACGTCAATCATGTTGGTTAGAAGGCAAACGGAAAGCCATGCTGTAGGTTACATGCACAAGGAGCCCACCGCCTGCTGAGCCAGATGGGAACAGGGCGGCTGCTGCTCTGCACCTTTGGTGTGCAGTGCATCCACGTGGGATTCGCTGCCTTGCCCTTCCCATTCCTCTCCTCTCCAAGCTGCAGGTCAGCGTTTTACAGCCCGAGGTCGATGCATCCTGAGAGTGCTGTGAGCTATTTCTCAGCCTAACTAAGAAAAGCGAGCCTCTTGTCAGCAGCCTTACAGCCAGCGTGCGGGAATTTGTGGCTCCACGGGAGTAATTTTAGGAGGTATGCAACTGGGACTGCTTACAAAGCTCAAGATGAGATGGATGCGTTCACCCAGGAGGGTTTTACAGCCTCCACACTCAAACTCCCCTTTATTCCCTGGCCGCTGCACAGAATTAATTACATTTCTGCATGCTAGCATGGACCTATCGCAGCAGAACTGCCATCAAACCAACCAACCCCAGCCCCAGAGCCCCTCACCAGGAGGAGGGATCCCGGACTGTGCCACCAGGTGCCAGTGGAAGTCAGGATCAGCTGCGCCTGCAGCAAGCACCCCATCCTCCCTGCTCCCTGCAGCAGCGTGAGCAGGGACTCCATCACCGTGCATGGCCTTCCCGTCCCATCCCAGGTCTCTGCGTGCCATTAAATCATCCGGTTTGGAACAAATTCACTGGGAAGAACTATAGTGAGTCAAGCAGAGGTCTGGGACACAGGAACAATGGCCCATAAAGCAAACACGCAGCAGTGCGCTCAGCTGCCGGGGATGCTGCTGGCACATGTGGTGGGGAAGATTAATATGCACCAAGCGAGCAGGAGCTGGGAGGGAAGCTCACAAGGTGCCTCTCATTAGCTCATCCTTCCAGCGGAATTAATGACTGCCAGGTTTCACCCAGCCCTCTGCTATGGGTTAGTGAGAATGGAGTGCTATGTGCGATGGGGGCTTCGGCTCCCTTGGGACCCTCTGCAGGGAGAGTCAGCTCCCGAAGTCTGGGAGCGGGCATGCCTGAGTGCCACAGGGCTGTGCTGCACAAAGAGCCAAGACCTCAGGGCTCCCCAGAGGCAGGCAGCTCCACCCACCCCACCTGCTGGTACCAGGGCTGGGTACTCAGCATCCCACAGCCCACATCCTCATCACCTTCTGCTATTCCCTCCATGGGCGAGCCGCCGTGTTCCTGCACCCTTCTCTCTGCTATTTCCCTCCTGCTGCCTCTCCCCCACCTCCTCCTCCTCCACTCTTCAACTCAAGAGCCAAAATAAAAACACCTTCTGCAACAGCCACTGACAACAGCAGGAGGGAAGGAGCTCCATTCTCCTGATTTGCAAAGGAAGAAATACAGAGAAACATCTTGATATCATCGTCACCAAAAAGCGGATGCTGTGCCGCGTTTAGGCGTCTCAGGAGACCGGGGCTCCTCTCCTCCAACTGTTTGAAGCTGCTCAGTCTCTGGGGATCTCAACAGCTCCAAAGCTGCTGCCACAGAGTGAGAGAAATCAGACACATTCTCTGTTGGGGAAGGCTTTCCTGCAGCAATCAAAGGATGCTGCATAGCAGCGGCGCGCGCTGGGTATGGCCAAAGTGTGGGGAGACGGAGCACACGGGAATTGCTGGGGAAGAATTCGCTTCCACAGGGAATGATTTCCCTCCCTTCTCTGCCAGGGACTGGGGACTCCGCTGGGGAGATCCTGACCCCCATGTTGCTTTTGGGCCACCCTCCTGCCCACGTTTGTCACAGCCCAGAAGCCTGTGGCACCTTTGGCTAGAGATGATGCTAGAGGTTCTCCAGAGGGATGCTACAGCCTGACACTGGTGCAAACACTGTACTACATTTATGGGTGAGAGCTTCAGGTGGTCACCCACACTCATCAGGAACTTGTTGGCTTTAAGGGAGCTTCCCCCTCCCTGTGATCTCACTTGTGCTCCCTTACAGACACGTTACAGTTTCTGCTCGACCAACAGCTCCAGCAAACCCACTGTGGGTATTCCCATGGCAAGAGGTGTGTGGGGGGGCAAAGCTGAGCACAGAACCATGTATAGACGCACCCCTTGCATTCAAACCCTGTATCCTACATGACCTGAACAACTCATTCAGCTATCATTACAAGGGCAACAATGCTCCATGAACAATGCACAGAGGTCTCTGCTCTTCCTTACTGCACCAGCTGCAAGGCTCGCAGCACTGCTTTCTGAGAGACCCCTTTACATTTCCTTAAGATTCACTCAAAAGCTGCCGTAAGACCTCAGTTTTAAGCAGAACACAATTCTCTACGGTGCTTTGATCCTTCCATCGCTTGGCTCTCCCTACAGAACTAGGATGTCTCCCCCTTTGAAGCCACAGGCATTCAGCTCTCACCAGTTTGTGGCAGCACCTGGAGGCCAGTACAGACCCGAGAGCCCCACGATGGCAGAGCTTGCTGCTGGGACAGGATTTCCATCACCTTGCTGGTGGAAAGGCCTGTCGGCACCTCTCTGCCCCTCTCACAGTGCCGCCAGCCCTTGCCCACCTGATGCCGAGGCTGTGGGATGGTAGAGCTGAGCCCCCGCCATGCTGCCCGCTGCCACCGCTATTTCCCAGCCTCTCTGTTTTTCCAGCCCCGATATCGCTTTCCCTGGTGTTGCCATAACAACTGACGTTAAGAGCTTGTTGACATTGCCCTGTTGCACTAATTGCACAATTTCCCGTCACTGTTATATGCCAGTTATTTCCTTCCGAGGGCTGGAATCGCCTTCGGCCACCTCACCTGCTCCCTGCCCACCGCCCTGGGACCAGTTAGGAAGCCGGAGCAAGGGAGCAAACAATCCCAAAATGCCCTGGGGAGGTCATTTAGCCCGCTCAGTGCAGCTGAGACCATGTGGCTCCAGCACAAAGAGCTCAGGATGGTTTGCCTGCACCAGTGCTCCCATTGCCGTGCTGTGCCTGCAATGGGAAGATGCAGGGATGGGTGAGCAAGGCTGGGACAGAGCTCATGGCCAGCCCTGCGTGCTCCCATCCTCAGGGAGCAGCTCCTGTCCCCCTGGGTCACAGTGGCACAAGGCCGAGCTCAGAGGTTTTGCTCCTTGCTCTGACAGGGAGGAAGCGATGAGAAGGATCGATCGCATCGACCCGGCAGAGTTCGCAGTGATGCTGGGGTCACCTTGAGACCCAACCCCCAGCTCTCCGTTCCCAGCCACATTTCCACGTGGGCACCACAGGCAGCAGTGCCCCATTGTGGGACCTTCTCCAGCCCTCTGGCCCTGGGGTGAGGGGCACACAGGGAGCTCCCTGCCACCGCCCATCCCTCCTCCACCCACAGCACGGCTGCCCTGTTGTGTTCCTCAGCAATTTATCACCAAGACACTTACTTTATAAATATTAAATGAAGGGCTCCATAAATTTTTAACATCGAAATAAAACTGCATTTGGTGAAGGAAAAGAAAAAAACACACGAAGAAACCAACCACTCTCCTCACCCCTTCCCCCTGCCTTCCTCCTTTCTCTTGGCCTTCCCTTGGGATAAGACAGCATCATGCTCAGTCCCAGGGCCGCGAACGCAAGGCTGGTGCCCAGCAGGGACACAGCACCGGGTGCTTGTCAGTGCAACCATAAAAACACCATGTTCTGAGCCCCACTCCACAAGGCAATACTGATGCACTGCACTTGCACAAGGCAATCTCTGTTCTTCAGTACTTGCTTCGAGCCACGTCTTGGGTCCAAAGGACCAGGCGGGGGTCATCCACTGGGTCATCTATTGAAGCCAGGCGTGCTGCTGCCCCTCTGCTCCCCTCGCTGCATCCCATCCCCATCCCTGTGGCCATGGAGGAGGCTGAGGATGGTGTGGTCGCCCAGCACCACGGATCCGGGGCCAGCCCCAGGAGCTGCAGAACCGTGCATCCCTCGCTGCCAGCTCTCCGCAACCACAAGCATGGATGAATCATTAGGACAAGTGCTACTACAGCCTGAGCGCAAATGAGGGAAGATTGGGCCTTTGGCAGATAACAGCTCTTCGCTCAAGTGTGCTGCTCTCCCGCACTCACTGCTCAAGCAGCCGCACTGCCGCTCCCTGGGGCCAGCACGCGGCTCTGCAGCCTCCGAATTTCCCACAAGAGTTCATCACTGCCAGGTCAGCTCCAGCAGCGTGGGGTGATTTTGGGGTGAGGGGTGCCCCATCGCAGCTCTCTGCTCCCGGAACCCCTGCATTGTGCAGTGGGAGCAGCTCAGCACCACTGCCAGGGGGCTGCGGGATGCAGCAACGGGATGCTCACGGCCCCAGCTGCCAACCCACGCAGCAGAGCCAAAGCAGGAACTAATAAAAGTGATTTTAAAAATAATAATGGCAACACACGTTATTAAAATCCACGCTCAGCTGGGCGCTGGGCTTACCGAGCATTTCCCCAGCTTTTGTCAGGTTGTGGGATTGCCTCAGACACAGGGGCAGGGTGTATGACAAGGAGAGACAACGATCAATTTTTAATATTGCATATTTAAGCAGGCTCGGGCTCCAATCCGTCATATCCCCCGGCTTTCCCTAAAATTAATCTTCAATAGCTTATCGAGAACTTCAGAAAATTAATATCCAGCATTTCACCTTAGGGGAGCAGCACTTTCTCTGGATGAATATGCATGCAGGAGGGAGAGAGCGCGATGGAGCATCTGCCCGCAGGACTTCAGCTTCGAAAGAGGATTTCAGCTGAGCCCTTCCACACCCGAAGGACCGAGCGCTGCGGGGCTGCGACGGCGCAAACAGAAGCAGCCGCTCCCAGGCTGCACTACACGTGCCTACAGGAGGCTTCAGCTCTGTACAAAGGGCCCCAAATGAATGAATCTGCCCTTACCGCCAGGCCACGGGAGCATGAAGAGGAACAGAACGGGTTGTTCCCCTGCTGTCTGATGCCAGGGAGTCCGGCATCTGCATTCCCACTCCCAAGCCCAGCAGCCCTGACCCTGCGGCTGGGCAGGGCTCGTGGCACTGAAGCATGGCATGTTCACCAGTGAATGCTTCTTTATTGCAGGGCCCAGGAGCAGCTCCCCAGGAGGCAGCCCTGCTGCCAAATGGCGCCCAGGAGCCAAGAAAGGAACCAAAGCTCAATTTCCCATCCCCAGGAAGGAATGGGGAGGAAAGAGGGACAGGCAGCTGTCCAGGCAGAACCAGAGGACGTCCTACACCGTGTCACCAGTTCCCCCATTAAATAGGCCCTGTGGCAATGGGATTAAGGGGTCAGGAAGCACAGGGCCACATCTGAGACTGGATTACAGTCTGCACGAGAATTAAACAGGGATTATCTGCAGCCCAACAGGCACAGCTGGGGCCAGGTCGCAGGGCTGTCTGTTCCCCTCTCCCCACCAGGACCTCCACAGCCACCAGGGCTGGCTTCAATGCCCCTCATGCCCCTGCATCTCATCCCGCAATGGCATCAGCCGGCAGTGGGAGCGCAATGCTGGAAGTGGTTCTATCCCTCAGAAGGAGTAATTATGGATCTCCATAAAGAGAGCACTTATCGTGATGTGTTCATCTTCCCTGACACCTCCCGGACAGTGCCCTGGCTGCATTCTGCAAACGCTAATTAATTAAGCCATATAACTTTGCTGGGAGCTGTGGTAGGAGTGCTCCTGCCTGCTGCCGGGCAGCGCCGCAGGGCCAACCACCCCACACGTCCCTACAGGAACGGGGCTGGGAGCCCTGCAGGAGGCACACAGGGGGAGCTGCAATGGAGAACCAACGCCTGGAAGAGGACATCGCAGCAGGTAATGAGAAATAAAGAAATGAGCCCGAGAGGGCTGCTGGGGAGCAGATGGCTGGAGGTGTAACAACAAAAACTAAGAAGGAACCCTTCCCCCCAAAAACAAACAAGGCAAATGCTACGCCGACAATAAAAATGAAGCCCCCAGGGGTAATTCGGGGAATTACAGATCAGTAAATTGCACATCTGTGTGCACCAAATTGATTGGAATGATAATTAAAACCAGAACATCTCATAATACGGCCCAGTGTGCGCATCTCAGAAGAAGCTCGCATCTCACTAATCTCCTGGATTTCCTCGAACGCCGCAGCCTGGAGATGGATGAGGCACAACAAGGTGAGTATTTCTTTAGGGCTCCTCTGACACAAAGAAGTGCTGGCAGCTGCTCTGGAGCAGGAGACCCTGCCTCTTCTTGCTTGGGAGGCCAGCGAGGAGCTGAGAGCAGGAGGATAACAGTTTGGGCTTTGGGATGGCGAGGGATTAGCTGCAGTGAGTCTGGATCTGCTCTTGGCTTTCACTGCTAAGTGGGTCATTAGTGGCTAAGATGGAGGAACAGGGGTAGGGGATGGGAGCACAGCCTGGTTTAGGTGATTCATAACCACTGGAGAGAGCGAGGAGCTCTGGTGATCCCTTGACACGCCACATGGATGGGAACCACACTGACAAATTGCATTAGTGCCAATAAAAGCAGAGAAATGTGCTTTGCTGTGTGAAATGTGGATCTGGTGGACCTGGGAGGGCTCCTGCATCATAGAATCATTAAGGTTGGAAAAGACCATCTAGTCCAACCACTGACCCATCCTCACAATGCCCACTAACCACATCCCTCAGTGCCACACTACACGTTTCTGGAACACCTCCAGGGACGGTGACTCCACCACCTCCCTGGGCATCCTGTGCCAGGCCTCACTGAGAAAAACTTATTCTCAGTAAGAGCGGTATCAGCTGCAGAGGGGCATGGGCTGCCCTAGGAATGGGTCTGTGCAAGGGAACCACAGCAGCACCAGGAAGGGCAGCTGGGTGTCCCCCAGCACCTACACGAGAGCAGGAGGCCAGGTGATGAGATGCAGAGACATGAAAGGAAAATGTCACTTTTTACACTATGAGATTGAGCTACAGAGTGTACTTTTTTCCCCAGGAAGCAGCTGTTTGAGACCAGAAACTCAATGAGACTCTGTGCTGGATTAGCCATACACACAAATGTCAACAGAAGCCAGAGCCTCCCCATTACCAGTGACATTCTGAGATGGGGATGGGATGCCTTGTGCACAAGGCTGGCCACAAACATCCATCCCACCCTGCGTTCTGGCAGGGTAAGAGCTGTCACCACTCCAGGGACACCCTGCCATCAAGCAGGAGAAGGATGCAAGCACCATGCAGAACCTGGCTGAGGCTGCCCCATCCCAGGGTGAGAAGGGCGGGAGGCTCCTGCCCCACCCCACATTAGATACAGGATGAAGTGTGCCTGATTGCTTTGAGTGGACACCACTTCCCTCTCCTCCACGCTAGCCCTGTGTCTCACCTTGCTCAGCACCATAGAGATGGAGCTTATTACAGCAGAAGAGCATTTCTGCCACTCCTCGTGCTCCTGTCATATCCATTTCCCATCAGAGTAGGGAGGAGTCCATCGGTGCCCCAGTGAGCAGCCCATGTGAGGCTGCCTGCACTCTTTTAAGAGAGAAGAACTCTTCCCCTCTGCTCCCCTCCCTGCTCCTCTCTTCCACATCCATCATCATTAGCAGCCATAAACGTCAGAGCCGCAGCCATTAGGCTGCTGGTCCCGGATAAATAATGCTTTTCATATTCAATTTACAAGTGGCTGCAGAGCCTCTTTGGGGTGCAGGGGTTAATTAAGAGCCAAATTAGATGGAAACGCTTCTCCCCAAGGAAAGTCAATTAAATCTCCCTGGCAAGGACCCAGGGCTGGGCACAAGCTCTCCTATAGGGCAGCTCCTGCGCACATCTGGAGCTCGAGCAGCTTCCAGGGCTGGGATGGCCCAGCACCAAGGGCTTGGTGAGAGGTGCCCAGGAGGATGCCCATGGCCCATCCCCCTCCTGCTTCACCAACGCACCACCGGACATTCCCCAGGGAAGCAGATCTCAGCAGGATCTCACCGCGACCCCACTGTGCAGGTGTTGGCAGTTCCTGGCCACCTCCCAGCCATCTGCGTGCCAAAGCAGCACCCGCTGCAAATCACAGCAGCTCTGCAAACAGCAAACAAGCAGCTGGCAGCCTGCGTGCGCCTAATAGCCTTCCTGCGCCGGTGTGCCGGCACAGCTCTTTCCTTCCTGAGACAGGGCTGCGTGTGGAGCAGCGCTGCTGGAACAGGGACAACACCAAAAAACAAGCACCACCACAAAGTCTCTAGAGAAGGAAGTGAGATCCTTTGGGATGGCAAGGGAGTTTGTTTGCATGGACTTCCTAGAAAAAATAAGACAGAAGTGCTCAGCGTCAGTGCACAGAACCCTGCAGAAATGTGTCCATCCATGCGAGACCGCTCACTTGGATGCCCCCCAGCAGGGCAGCAGGACAGCTCCATCCCAATCACCACTACTTCGGTCTCCTGGGCACAGGGTCACCCAGAGACATCTCCAGCCGGGCAGGACAACTCCAGAATAGAGCTAACGCAGAGCAGGGTGGATGTTGCTGGGTTTGGGATCCTGAGCTAGAAATCCCTGAGAGCTCCCCTCTGCCTGGAGCCAAGGCCTTCAGCTGAGCCTTGTGCCAAAACACTGCTGCCCCAGGATGGGGCTGCTCCCACGTGAGCTGAGCCACCAAGCTCCCAGGGGCCATCACCCTGCTGCTGGTGCCACCGGCATGGGGACAGTGACACATGGTGCCTCTGCCAGGTGTCTGCCCACCAGCCGGCTGCCTTCAGAGAGCCCCTGTGAGCAGCAATATTAATGATGCTCCTTTTGATATGCAAACGGAGAGCTCATTACACCTCGCTCTCGCCCCGCATCCTCCGAGCTGTTAATTAAAGAGCGTGCAGGCAGCAGGCAGAAAATTATCATCGTTGCCTGCAACATAAACCAACAATGCTCCAGTGGCCCACCCCCATGCAGCAGCAAGGCAGACAGACAGACAGACAGATCGATCCACCCTGCCCAGCCAACCCTGAGGGTGTCCCCCCCGGGGTACCTGGAGCCATTAGCACAGAAGTAGGATGATGGGTGGGAGCCCCACAGAGCTGCATGGGCCCCAGCAAGCACTTCGGGGAGGAGGGTAGGGTGAGCTGAATAGAAAGCAGGTGGGTAAGGATTCCCAGTGGCTCACAGCTGGGGTCCTGCCCCTAATTCTGCAGCAAGTGGAAGGAAGAGAGCTGCAGCCTAAGGTTGGCACTGCTTGGGCTGAGGAGGGACCAAAGGAAACATTAGCAAACAGAACTCTGACATCTTATCGCAAACACATTAACTAGGGGAAAAACTGAAAGTAGTATCACGCTCTGACACTTGGTTTATATGGGATCGCCATGTTTCTGTATGCGTGCCAATATTAAATGTGCATCTCTGTGTCTGCCGTGCTTGGTGTACCACATCTCCCACCTGCAGGCACTCTGCTGCCAGCACCGAGGTATGGCTTTCCGTGCCCATACATCTACATGGGAAGGTCTTGCGACAGTTCCTGCTGGTGAGCTGCCAGCAAGACACCACAGCGCTGGTGGTTTCCAATCACTCAGCAAAAGCCCACTGCTAGCAGTTGGACAAGGTCCATCCAAAGGTCAGTTCACTGCTGCCCAATGGGAGGAGCGGAGAGGATGGGGAGGACCCAGTGACAGCACCCCCTGCCCCCAGATCCTGGCTGTGCCCATCCCTTGCTGCATGTGAGCAATGGGAATGGCCATGGGCATATTCCCCTCCCCGCTTCACCGTTGGTTTATGGCAGACCCTCCCAGGCAGTTATGTAGTTAAGATACATTTTTTGAACCATAACTCAAGGCAAAAGGAGAAAATACAAGGGCTCCATGGAAATCTGCTGCAGGTTGACTGTGGGAATGGGAGCCTCTGGGGTGGCCTTTAGGCTCGGAAGAGCACTAGCAGCCTGGCTGAGCCCTGTGTGAAGCACTGGGACCTGAGGGCTGGCACAGGGCATGGAGCTGCCACGGGGGCTGTCACCGTGGGGAGGGGGATAACTATTGGAACGGGCTGCCTAGGGAGGTCGGGTAGTCCCTGTCCCCAGAGGGGTTTATGAACCGTGTACATATAGCACTGAGGGCTGTGGTTAGTGGGCATGGTGGCGGTGGGTTGGCAGCCGGACGTGGTGATTCCCACCTTAACGATTTTATGATTCTCGTGGCAGTGTTCCCCGGGCTGTGGTGGGTTACCGGTGCAGGACCACGAGTCCCCGGGAGGATTTGCATACAAACATACATTTCTGAGGAGCAGAGTGCGCCGCAAAACGAGCACATGCCAGCAAACGGAAGGGCAGCTCAAGCTCGCACCCATCGACCGCCCCCCGGGCCCTCCGCTGGGCTGCGTCTGCGGAGCTCCGGGGCACATCCCCGGGGAAAGAAAAAAGAAAATAACTGTAACAATACTAAAAAGAAAAAAAAGGGGAAAACTTGGGGGGGACTTCGCAGCTCGGCACAGAGCGGGGCTGAGCTGCCGGGCGGCCCGGAGGAGGGAGGGAGCAGGGGAGGAGGGAGTGGAGAAGGAGCGCAGCCCCCTCCCGGCCCTCCCCTCGCCTCTCCCCGCCACCGAGCGCGGCCGAGGGGCGTGGAGGGGCGGCCCCGGCCGGCAGTGGGCGCGGGCAGGGC